>JAAEAF010002493.1:0-151045 GCA_011037195.1 Triatoma infestans | reverse complement strand
TTTTTTTTTTTGTAATCAAAGGATTGATTGTATTATATATATATATATATATAATAAATTCTCAAATCGTACTTGACCTAAATGGCGTTTGTTTTTGATATCAAGCGCTGAATGTAAAGTGGTTTGAACGGAAGAATGTTTGCCCGTTCATTGACGTATAGATATATATTTACAAGTAAACAAATACGTAATTAATACTTAATTTTAAAGTTATATAAAAATTTTTCAAATTCTTTATATAACTTAGACTTTATAGTTAATAATTAATTAACTATAAAGGATTAATTTCAAGGACAAAAATAATATAACAATAATTATTTATATGATAAGAGAGTAAAGTGCCATTTTTACACTATCTAGTTTAGGTTTTCCCTCACGCCACTTTTCTAAGTTAAAAAGTGTTTTTTTTTCTTTAGCCACGGCCAACTATCGTTTCACATTATTATATTATGTTTTGTAATATTTAATTTATTATTAAATTGGTTTTAAAATATAATAAAAAAATGTTTAATTTAGGAAATTTTACTTCACCTTAATATTAATAATATATTTCAGCATTTCATTTAAACTATAAAAATTTATTTAATTGAAAGTTGGCAACACTGTTATTTTTTTTAATCTCTAGAGATTAAAAGTACAATTGTGGCTACTGATTTTAATGGAATACTTGGCACATTATTGAGCTATGGAATAAAATTCTTTTTTAAAAAAAAAATTTTAAAATAATTTTTAATTGAAACGCAGATTTGCATCTCACTTATTCCTTAAATCTTTTTTTGGGGCATGAACAAGAGTTTCATTTATTCAACAGACTGGAAAATGTCAAAAAATTGTTGAGATTTTTATTTATTTATTCTTGCTAACAAATATCAGATTTTCTTTGTAAAAAAAAGTTTTTCCAGTTAGTGAAAAAAAAGCAATTTGAGAAAAAGTCGATATTGTGCGATTTCTGTAACTGTGAAGGAATAATTTATCAGAATTCGTTTCCAATGTATATTCCATGAATTCCAACATTTCCTGCCACCATCTAGATAGAATGTATTCATAAATGATCCAGCGTTTTCCAGCTTTGGTCAATTGCAAACAATTTTTGTTTCAGTAAGATAACGCTCGGTCGCATTGGCGATCTGTACGATCATTACTGTCGCCGAATGATACAGTCCAATACAATTATTGCGACATCATGCACAGGCCAAAACAACAAAGGCCTCAGGCAAATGTTTTTTATTCAAGGCTTAAACAACATCCCACGAAAAGTTTTTTTTTTTTTGGAATGGGGGTGGCTTAACAAAAAACAAATTTGCTGAATTTAAACACTATAACTAAATGATACTGACATCTGCGAAGTAGTTGAGGATCCACCACTGACAACTTGCAGCTCCTTCAGTTATAACCAGATAATAACACGAGTGCAGCAAGTGGCACCAGGCAACAATTATAGTGACAACTGGCAACAATAATACCTCTTAAGTCGTCAACTTGGAAATAAAAAGGGAGCATTCGGATCAGCATAAACTGGAAGCGTGGAACCTCCACAGACAGTTCTTCTTTCTTTATAATCCGCTTCGAAACTTCCAGAATATGACTTCGCCGGAAAGTGTATGGAGCAAAGCGTGTATATTGTATGGTGACTTAAACGCACCATCCTGCGAGATTCTTAAACACGATTCCTGTAGGGAAAATTGTGGATGAATTTAAGATCCAAATCCCTTTGAGTTCATTGATAATGATAAGAAGCTTCTTTCGTATTCAGCAACCGAACCTTATACTCGCCTACATTGGCGCATCATTCTCTTTACAACACACACATATCCCCAAATAAAGGTTTCAAACATAATATAATATCAGTTTACTCAGACTCCGATGCTGCATCCAGAACATCCAAAAGCGCAGATCTAGCAATTCTTTCGCTGACAATACTTTTTAATTTTTTTTTTGCCATGCCTTTTATTTTATTAATATTTTTTATTTATTTTTCAGATCATGGCGCCCGGAGTCTTCTCAGTACACTACCGGCCTCCGGACAGTGTTCCAGACAACACTGTCCATCACCGGACTATGAACTGTAAAGGTCCCTAGGAAAATAAAATCTAAGGGTAGCTCTGCTGGACTCGAATCAGGGATTTCCACGTGGAAGTCCACTGATTGATATTAACATTCTTTAGTATAGAGTACAGCGATTCAAACATGATATTTAAATTATTGCTCACACGGAGAGGTGCCACTGTCTTATCAATTTCCGTTGCCCTTTAAGGGTTAGGGGGAACTAGGCCCCTGGGATATATTTTCTAATTCCTTGTAAATAAAAGTGCATCTATTTTTTTCTGATCATAATTAGGAGGGGAGATTTCTCTAGAACTTTTGTAGGCGTTCTAATATTATTGTTGAGGCTTATTTTCTTTTTGGAATTGAGAGTTTATTTAGTAATGGAAATACTTTTAGACTATCTAATGCAAGTGTCCCGTTCTCTGCCAGAGTACTTCCACAATAATTGCATTAAGTTCGATCTTTATATATTCTTTAGCACTATGATTTTTCACCTTAAATTGACCTTACATTGGTCTAAAAAGTGACCAACTCCCATCAATTTTTGCATTGGATTACCCTCTGTAAGTAAGTATTTTTTTTTTTTTTTTTTTTTTTTATAAATTTAAGGCATGTCAACATCTATGGTCATTGGCGCGCCGGAGCCTTCTCAGTGCACTGCCGGCTTCCGGACAGTGTTCTCTCGTTACAGACAACACTGTCCATCACCGGACAGTGAGCTGTAGAGGCTCCTAGGAAGAAAAAATCTAAGGGAAGCACAGCTGGACTCGAACCCGAGACCTCGCGTGGAAGTCCAACGCGCTAACCACTGAGCTAAACCCTTCCCTTGTAAGAAAGTATGAGCCTCACATCTTACATAGTGAATATAAACGTAATGTGGTATCTGCTGACTCCTTAAATAAATAATAAATAAACCTACGGCGGAACAGTCCATGAAGGGCCAAGACTTACCAGAAGGCGACTTGTATTGGTTTATCGCCGTTTTAGTTCTGGCCTTCACTATATAGGTGCGCTACCAACTGTAGCTTCTCGCAGCTTTCCTCAAGGGAATCGAATTCCGGATTCTCGCACCAAAGGCGAATGCGCTAGCCATTAGATCAACGCGTGAGAAAGCTGACTCCTTGTTGTAATTAAAACAGATTGTGTAGGTAAATATTTTACCTCTTGTGTTTCTTTGGCAATAGTTTTCTGTTTTAATCTTCTTATATCAACCAAAACATAGATTTGTCCAGGTGGTCCCCTAACAACCTTTTTAATCTCCTCCTATGATAATTCAGTCTCAACCTCTCTATAACAGTTCTTCTTTATAACAAATATTTAAATATGCATATATTAACCACTTTTTCTCTAACAACCTTAGATCTGACCAATCAGTTACAGTTATTAAATACAATTCTTAATCTATTTATCCTCAATTAAAATCTATTTATCCTAAATTTTTAATACTTTCTATATTATTTGAAACTTCAAGGAATATTTACAAGCTATAGCTTACCAATTGATAAGGAGGAATCCTAAATTCACTTTTCTTATCTTTATTGTAAACTCTCTACAATTGCATGACTTCTTTAAATTCCATTTAAAGATGCTACAGTATTATTTTTCCGAATACAATTTACGTGTTCATTTTCCTTTTCCACTTTTTGTATACCCATTTCCATATCAGGTGGGATTCCCACGTGCCACATTTAGTAATCACTCATATTATTCCAAGAAAAAAGTTGAAATAAAAAAATGAAAATTATATAAAAAATAATGATAGAAACTAAAATAACAACTCGGTAATTAGAAAGTAGAAAAACAAAATAAAATTCATTTAACACATTTAAAACGTAAAAGAAGGCAAAAAAAAAAGAAAATAAATACAAAATTTCTTTCTAAATGAAAAACTGAAGGAAAACTTAAAAAGAAAACTAAAATAAAGCGTAGAACAGCCTGTTTGCTTGTCCGTAGTGTACTTTCATCCGATGTAAAAGCTCTGGAGAGGCATATGAACATTGCGTTGGAAAAGTTACACGAATGGGTGAACGACAACGAAATGGTAGTTAATGTCGAAAAAACCGAGTTTCAGTTATTCTCCTTATCAATAAAAAAATACGAAGTGCAATTACAATATGATGGAAAAAGTATACATCGCACCGACGCTGCTACTTACCTAGGTGTCAAGCTAGATACCAGGTTGAGTTGGAGCGAGCATTTGGAGGACATCTTTAGGAAGTGCCAGAAAAGATTGAGTCTACTTAATAGGCTGACGGGGACAAAGTGTGGAGCTACTCAAGATGTGCTCGCACTTGCCTATAAATGTTATGTCAGGCCAGTGCTGGAATACTGAGCGGAGCTCACGATCACTGCTTCTTGTACCTCTACCAGAAAGGTTGAGGTCGTTCAGAACAGCGCACTTAGAGTTATTACTGGAATCTACCCCCGTAACGGCTATGGAATTACAAGCTAATATTAAACTCCTCAAAGCTCGCCGTGAAATTGCCGCATTTAATTTCAGTGAGCGTCTCTACTGGCAATTGTATAAGCCATCTTCAGCAGATCTAAAATCACGGGTTAGTTTTCTTACCCACGTTGAGAGCTTAGGCTCTGAAAAAGGAGACTGTATTTTAATTATCGCCAGTATTTCCCTAAAACCCCAGAATCTAGAGGAATTGGACACGTAGAGAATTATCTCTCGTTAGTCGAGGAAGTGAATGTGAATACAACTTCCCAGGCAGAATTAAAAGTTATAGCGTTCACTCCAGATTTCCTTCCCCTACACGTCTTTACTGATGGGTCGGCCGAGGGGGCGACAAGGTATGCGGGGGCCGGTGTGTATTCCGCTGCCTTTAACTTGTCTATCCCAGTTGGTAAGGTGGCTACCAACTTTGACGGTGAGATTAGGGCAGCGCTAAATGATTAGGACACTCTCCGAAATGAAGGTTTACTCTTTGTTGACTTCCAGTCGGCCATTAAAGCTGTTTTAAGTTCCAGCAATACGGACTCTTTGGATATATAGGACTGCAGGGGAGCAATTTTGGATCTTAAGGATTCGGGCAAACTGTTGGCTTTCCAGTGGATTCCAGCACATTGTGGAATCCATGGAAATGAAGAAGCAGATAAATTGGCAAAAAATGGAATCCCGATTACCACAACCAGATGTTCCTCTGAGTTATAATTCCGTGAAGCGTATTGTCGGTGTAATGTAATGGTGGATTGATGATGTGTGTTAGTGGTAAGTAGCACGAGCGGTGTTGTAGAAAAAGGGCTTGTAAGTATGTTTGAGGAAAAGATAGAAGTATTAAGAATAATTAAGAAGTCACCACTGTTAACAATTAAATATAATCTTCCAAATAATAACTACAAGTTATTTGGTATTATAAACTTATTTAATTTATTGTGAAACTGGCACAGATATTTAGAGAGCGATTCCTGAAGTGTTCTGTTCTGGCTTTGGAAGCAGAATACGACTGTATTGTTTGAAAGCAGAAGTGAGACTGTCCTAAGGAATGCTTCTCTCTGTAGCGGGGGAATTTTCTTGTATAAAACAATTAACCTAACGGGATTTTGTGCCTTTGTTTTTCTATTTGCCATGACCCGAATTTACAGTACCTGACACTAAAATACACTCTTTTTGAAGTTAAATTCACAGCACTAAGATAATTATAAAATATTAAAATAAAATTTTGGATACTATAAAATATTCTAAACTCTAAACTATTTATTTTCATTGCTTTCTTCCACTACATCCGGATAAACATTGAGAGTCGTGCAAGAGAGGAACAGCATGAACAGGCTGAGGGGAAGTTGTGGGAGAATCTAAGTGACCGCAGGAAATGTGTTCCACACCCTTCAACGTAAGGATGCCGTGGCATGTTTCAGACTCACAACTGGCCACGATTATGTGATGAAGCATCTGTCCAGAATAGGGGTGGCCAGTTCACCAACGTGCTGCCTCTGCTATGCTGCTATGGAGAAAACATGACAGGCCTTCACCTTGACGTGTGTCCTGCTCTAGAGGACATTCTTCAGAAATTCTTTTACTGAAGAAGACTGTAGATGGCAAAGACTATCTAAATTCTACTAGGCAGCAAGAAACCGAATGGCAGCTTTGGAGGCATAAAAAAAAAAAAATTTGATCCGCCCTCCACGGTTAGACTGATCCAACTTAGTTT
Source organism: Triatoma infestans (assembly GCA_011037195.1). Classification (NCBI taxonomy): domain Eukaryota; kingdom Metazoa; phylum Arthropoda; class Insecta; order Hemiptera; family Reduviidae; genus Triatoma; species Triatoma infestans. Next base: position 144,842 of record JAAEAF010002493.1, on the reverse strand, counting down.
ATTGAAAGAATCACTTAGAATCTTAAAGATGCCGATTTTTTTTTGTAAGACAAAGTGCACTGTCGGCTTCCGGACGTGTTCTCTCGTTACAGACAACATGCTCATCACCGGACAGTGAGCTGTAGAGCCTCCTAGGAAGAGAAAATCTAAGGGTCCAGAGCGCTATCATAGAGCTAATCCCTTCCCAAAGCGCCGGATAGCCTTATTTCCATGAAAAACTTGAGGAAAATACAATTATTTCCACAAATGAAACAGAAGAAAGGTTTTATAGGAAATAAGTTATCAGAAATTCATCTTTAACTTCCTCTAATCCAAATTCCTTGCTACCTATTTGAAAACTCCATTTTAGCTTGAATTTTTAACTTAATAAGTAACTTTTCTTCATATAATGGATAAAAAGTTATTTTACTGCTACCTAAAAGCATGCTTATTTCAAAGCTCACAAAACAAAACTATATATTATATGCTAATAAGATCACTTAACACATTACAAATGGAAACTATTATAATTATCTCTTTTAGCATTCTAAAGTAAATAGAAGTAATTTGAACTAAAATACTAATTATGAATTTTCAATTAATCTTTGTTTTTATAGGTCCTAACACAATTAGTTTTATGTAATGCTGGAAATTAGTAGCGGCACAAAACATTCCATAGTCACCTAGGTCACATAATGTAGGGAAATATATTATATTATTCATTATTTGTTTAAAATACTATTACTAATTCCAAAATATTAACACTTCTTGAAACTCAAACAAATTCTGCTTGAGGCATATTATCGGTTGCTAAAAATTAACTGTCAAAGATACAAATGGACACTCTATAGTCAAAGGACTACCCTAGTCAAACTACTCTATAAATTAAAACAATTTCTTCCCACTCCATTTTACCTTCTCCTGCAATCCTATCTTACGGACCGCTGTTTCAGAGTGAGATGCGGCATTGAGGTTTCCGATTTACATGTTACCTGCGCCGGTGTGCCACAGGGCAGTATACTAGGACCAATCCTTTATACCATATACACTGCTGACATTCCTACCCATCCCCAAACACTAATAACAACCTATGCTGATGACACCGCAATACTATTTTCCCACCCTGATCCTTCTCATGTCTCTACTATTGTACAAGAACACCTTGAGCTCATTGAAAGCTGGTGTAAAAAATCGAGAATAAAACTCAATCCTGCCAAATGTGTCCAGGTTACATTTACATTACGGAGACAGACTTGCCAACCATTAACTATCAACAATGCAGAAATACCCACTTCTACACAGGTACGTTACCTAGGACTCTACTTGGACAGTCGTCTAACGTGGAACCCTCACACAAGACTTAAACGAAAAGAACTAAACAGACGTTACGGACTCTTGAGAAGACTCCTTGGACCTAAATCTACCATGAAGGTACAGAACAAACTCACACTCTACAAAACACTACTTAGACCGATATGGACATATGGAGCAGAATTGTGGGGCTTCGCAAAACCTTCCAATATACAACCCATACAATCCTTCCAATCCAAAGTCCTCCGCCGAATCGTTAACGCACCCTATTATGTCTCCAATCTCACCCTGCATCATGACCTTAATATTCCCTTCGTTAAGGATCTAATCCTCTCCCGATTCCAAAATTTCCATAAAAGCCTAGAGCTTCACCCAAATCCTCTTGCCCAATCACTCTCTACACCTTTCCACCCTGACAATCCTCCACGACGTTTAAGACGTCGTTGGCCACGAGATCTCCTTGCTCCTCAACCCACAAGTTCATCCTAGGGAGTTCCAGCGCTGGTTGGTTTCTCCCATCACGTCATCCTAGTTGTGGCGCTGAGCTTAGCTCAGTGACACAATTGTTTATAATACTGTATATACACTTTTGCCATTGTATATAGTTGTACAGATGCAAATAAATATATATTATTAAAAAAAAAAAAAAAAAAAAAAAAAAAACAAACCAAAAAAAAAAAAAAAAAAAAAAAAAAAAAAAAAAATACAAATGATGACTAAGTAATCAAAAGCTACCTTATAAAAAGTCTAGAAAGAACCTGTTTTAATGTATGGATTAGAATATTGGGTACTCAATAAAGCCTATGGCTTTTGAAAGCTGGATAAAAAGGCACATTCATGGAACCATTAGACGAAGTAATTCAAGGCGGAAAAGATATAATGTAATGCTAAGTGTTTACTTGAGACAAAATCTCGAGATTATTGTCACAAATGGATAGGGGCCTAAGAGCAGTCTCGGAGGCAAGCCCGCGCAAGTCTCCGAGAGCGTAACTGTCACAAGTGGACATGCTCATTCCTGTTCTCGTGACTCAGTCTCCAGAATTCTGTCAGAGTTTTCTCAGCTCTCGGAGACTTGATTTCATTCTTGTGTGTATTTTTCATTTTTATTTTTCGGAATTCTATGTTTTTATTTCATTTTTATTTGTATTTTGGTTAATTTTTTTTTTTTTTGAACCTTCCAATAGGCGCGCATATAATTGGGACATGAAAGGGCGCAGAGTATCTGAGAGATATATCAAGTAATTTCATGCGATGATGTTCAGTTTAATTCCAAATTTTGCCAAATACAGATGTATGTTAAAAAATAGAAAACGCACCATTATGAATTTCGATGTTTATTTTGTAAATAAAACACAAACACAAAAAACAAAAGTTGAGAAAAAAAAAAAATTTCTTCTGTTCAATTTTACTCTCACAGATTTAAGTTTTAATACGTAAACAAACAAACTACTCTGAATATAATTTTGTTACCAAACTCTATTGTACAGGCGACTGCCTAAAACATTTATTAAAAAAAACTACTCTCTTTCATTTGCCGCTTTTTCGCAATCTTATACGCAATTATAAAAACTATGGCCTGACGCGAATCCATTAGGAAAGAAAAAATTAAAATAAACAAACTGCGATCAAATCACATGACTGACTGCGAATTAACTCTCAAGTGGACACGAAATGTTCCTGGTGTCGAGACTGCAGTGACTGTCGAGTCCCAGAAAACTGTCTCTCTCAAATCGACAACACCCTGAGACTGATCTCGAGACTTTGTCTCAAGTGGACACTTAGCATAAGAACCAATCAAGGTAAAACTCATAGGGGTTCGTATAGATAAACAAGGTTCCGGTAGGCAGGGCATGCCTTGAAAATGGGAGAAAAGCAGGTGCCGAAAAAAATAAAATGCCAGAGAAAAGGAAATAGGCAGGCCCAAGGTGAACTGATCAGACTAGAAAAGAAACCACAAAAAGAAAGGGTGTGTCAAGTCGAGGTGCTAATCTGAGTGGATAAAATTCCTAGAGGTAGCCAATGCTCGGACTGAATAGTAGCGCCGGGAAAGGATGGATAACAGTTATTATTTTAATACAAGAGGCAATAAAAGAAAAATAAAAAACACAATTTGTACTGAGGTGTATTTCTGCAAATTTAATTATTTATCTTCCACATAATAAAACCATCTTTTACAAATAATAAAAAACATTTCGGATTTACTAATTAAAATAATGATGGTAGCAACGTTTAAATTATATTGCAAGTCATAAAATAAGAATATTGTTTGAAATTCTTTGGGAATTTAGTTATATAATATGTATTTTATTTCACTTTCCATTGCAGTGAGTTATGGTTTATTTAACCTTTTTAATAAATATATATTAAAAAAAAAAAAAAAAAATGGATAGTCAGTTAGTCTTACAGTAGCCATTAAAATGTTATTATCTCTAATGGTTATTTTTTTTTGCAAATTATAATTTAGTAAATTTTGGGGAATTACTAACTTTAATTGCACGATAAATAATGGAAGGAATCATTCTTGAGCGACAATAACATGATGTCGATTTCAAGAAATACATATTATGACGTCTACCAAAGCTTAAACCTAACAATAATTAAATGAATTCTTTAGAAACAATTTTATCTTGGATGGACTCATCCACATATTCAACAAAAACAATTTTTGTTTAAAAAAAAAAAAAACTAAAAAACAAAAAATTAAAGTGTCGTGTGGGAACACTCATATAACTTACTCTTACTGCAATCAATGCAATTATAAAATTAAGAAATTTTGTTTAAGCTAGGAATTTTTACTCGAAAGTTTAGTCACCCTAAAATAATATAATAGTAGTGGGTTGCTCACATAGTATAGTTGGTTAGCACACTGAATCTAATTACATTGTAATCCAAAAGACAGTGCAGATCGAATCATATTAATACTTGAAATCTAATTCACTGATTCACCAGAAGCATCATTTTTTACCAATTCTGGTTAGTGTAGGAGTTAAAGAGGATTCAACTCTGGAACTCCCTCCTCGGACTGTGGCAGGCCAAGATCTACCAACGGAGATCAGAAGCCTGCATCGGCCTTAGTAAAAACAAACTCCGCTTTCTTACGGGTTTTCCTCACGAGACATTGTCCAACTATAAGACACCTGACGAAGCTGTGTTTGGAGAGTGACAGTACACGCAGATTCTGTGGGGAGATGGAGGAAACACCATTACATCTCCTAACGGACTACGAGGCTGCCACCCAGAGAAGATTTAAGAACCTGAGTAGTTCCCCTGACGAGGGGAACATACCCTTCCTTCCTAGAGCCCTACAGGTTATTAGGATTCTTTAGGGATCTTAACCTGATGGAGGTATTGTAGACGATGTTTGTTTGGGTCATCTGTTTGGGGTGCTGTGGGCAGCCTGAGGCATAAAGTTCGTAGTGCAGCCGGCGCCCCTCAAAAAAAAAAAACAAAAAAAAAAAAAAAGTTCTCTAAAACTCTCATTTTCTGTTAAACGATTTTTATATCATATCTGGAATTCTAGCAAAGAACATATACGAGGGTGATTCAATAAGTAACGAGACAACTCGCTGTAGCTCAGAAAGGGTTTGTTTAATCAATACAATAGTTTCAAGTTGGCATCCTTGTAGTTAGTTTCTCACTAGCTGTTCGACAGTATTTGTTAAGCATAACCTCAATTGTAATCAGTTAACAGTGGCGAGTCCGCTCGAGCATTACATCTCGGAAGAACAACGCTCAGTGATTAGATTTTTAGTTGCAGAGAGTATCAAATCCTCGAAACAATGTTGAAAATGTACGGGAATAATTGTATGAACCGTTCGAACGTTTACAAATGGGTAGAACAGTTTATAAGTGGCCGTGTAAGTGTCTGTGACAAGCAGCGAAGTGGACGACCGGTTGAAGTTGCAACTTCCTCCCTCGAATCTCGCATTAACGCGTTAATTGAGGTGAACAGGCGTACTACTGTTGAACTGAAAGCTGAAGAAGTGCACGCATATATTGGAACTTTCCATAACTTAGAATAAGCTGCAGTACAAGAAAACTTGTGCGAGATGGGTTCCAAGACAACTTACGTATGCCCACAAAGAAACCAGGTTTCAAATCAGTCAACATTTAAAAGAACGATGTTTAATTAAACAAGAATTTTTCAGTAGAATAATGTGTAACATGTGATGAAACATGGATACACCATTTTGAGCCGGAGTCTAAGCGTCAAAGCCTTGAGTGGAAACATACGGGTTTCTGTCACGCGAAAGAAATTCAAGACCCAGCCGTCTGCAGGTAAAGTTATGCTTACAGTATTCTGGGATTCGCAGAGACCTGTTTATTGTGACTATCTCTAAGATCAACGAACCATCAACAGCCATTATTAGAGTGATAGGCTCACAAACAAAATCAGGCCTGCCATTCGAACGAAATGTCGTCAACTCTCCTAGCACTCCATACAAAACCATTTAAAATAATTATATCTTCTGATCGAGACTATGATGTACGGCAGCATATCTCTCAGCCACCAGCAAAAAAGTAATAGTTGTTTAAAGTCACTGGATAAATTCTGGACAGAAGGCCATTTCTCTGATTCCTACTATATTCTGATTCATTAAACCAATAAACAACTCTTCAAATATTAATTTCGCTAGGAAAATAGTTCAAATTAATGTGAGGTTGGTTAGTATTCAAGATTTTAAAAAAATCACAGGAGTTGTAGATAAACCGATGCATTGATCATTGTTTATGCGATAAAAACAGTGTTACACTTAACTTATTTGAATTAAAAATGAAATTAATAAATCGTTTTGTAAACAAGCCTGACTAACGTAACTATCTAATTCAATTAATTTGTATTTGTTAATTTTAAATACTTTCTGTAATTTATTGTTTAAAAGTTCTCCCTTACGTCGAATTACTGGTCATTATTTATCTTGTACTTCCTCAATGTAATTTATTCTCAATATGTGTTTTTTCTATATTAGTCAGTTTGTATATCAATATAAAGAGAATAATAGACAATAGAGACCAATGTAAAAGATAGATAAGATGAGAAAGGTTGCCAAACTACTCAAGGAATGCACCTTCTCATCATCCAAACAACAATGAGACGGTTTGGATAGATTTTCATTTTAATTGAATTAAAAAAAAAACAAAAAAAACAACTGATAAGGTTGAGTGTTTATTAAATAAATAAACTTTGCGTCATAATTAATGATATTAACTCATCTTTATTATCTATCACTATTTACCACTTCAAATGTTTTACCAAAACTGTTTGTTTTATATACGTAACAATTTAGTTTGTTATTGCATATTATGACGTTTTTAACATCCTTGTAAATTAATTGTAATTAAAAACAAAAAACAAATTAATTCATAACGCCCTTATTTCCCTTTCTTTGATAATTTTTATTTACTTTCTTTTACTCCTAGTAAGAGGAAGTATTGTAATCGTGTCAAATTTTCGATATCAAGATTTCACTGGAAAATATCAGTTTTGAGGTCCCCTGAGGCCAAAAAAAAAAATGGTTTTTAGAAAATGGTCTGGGTGTGTGTGTGTGTGTGTGTGTGTGTATGCGTGTGTGTGAACAGCATACCACAAAAACGAAAAATCGTAGAAGGTTCAAACTTGATATTCCGTTTAGGTATCACCGTGAGATCCGACAATGGGTCATCTGTCAAAAGTCCTCAACCGGAAGTCCTCAACCACCACTTTACTAGTTTTTTTTTTTTTAATTTTTTGCAATTTCCTCAAAAATGGCTCGGACGATTTTCTTGAAACTTGGTTTATCAACTACACATACAAAGAGCTACAACTTTTATTTGAAACATTTCACCAGAAAAATTCATTTAAGGGTAGTTTTTGGGGGAGGGGTGGAGTTAGGTTTTCATCTAAAGTGCTATTTCAGTTTAATATACAATTCTATCTTCTAAATAATATTAATTAGAATTAAATATGTTGTTGGAATTCCGAGTTTGAAAAAAAATCGGATAACCGGAAGTGCGTTTATTTTAACACTTTACTAAATGATTTTTTTTTCCACTTTTTCGCAATTTTCTCAAAAATGGTTCCGACGATTTTCTTGAAACTTCATATATACACTAAACATACAATGATCTACAACTTTTATTTAAAATATTTCTCTGGGAAAATTCATTTAAGGGCTCATGGGGTTATGTTTTTCTTTAAAGTGCTATCATTGTTGATTATACAATTCTACCATCCAAACAGAATTTATTAGAAATAAATAGATGGTTAAAATTCCGAGTTTCAAGAAAATTAGTTAACCGGAAGTGCGCTTTTACTAAACAGTTTTTTCAGTTTTCGACGAATTTCAATAAAGAACTGGAGTAAGGAAAGTTGTTTGAGTGTTTCACACCAGATTTTTATTTGTTATTTTTTTAGTTTTTGTTTTTTCAATTTATTTTCCACATAAAATAAAAACTGAAAAGAAAAATTACCACCCAAAATTTGAAGTGAAGATGGAAAGTATTTATTTTAAAAGGCAGTTTAATTTAATCAAATTATTCATACCTTACATAACTAACTGGAACAGTGTAAATACTTGACTCATTTCTTTATTAAACTAAATGTTTAATGATTATTGCAATGAGTATAATGATATGCAATAAGTATTAAAATTTGATTTTTCTGCCAGATTTCCATTCTCTGCCTAAAACCTTCATAACGGATGCAGTGGTCGTGTGACTAAACGAATCCCAAGTTTGAGCTTCAGTTTTTGAGATATTTTTATCCACACATACATACATACATATGCCAAAAACATTTTTTTCATACTCAAAACCCTGAAAATGAAAACTCAATTTCGAAAATTTGACACGATTGCAATTATTTTCTCTTGCGAGGAGTTTAATATATGTTCATTCCCTTCAGTAAATATTGCCCTTTCATATAACAACCAAATGGTCAGAAACAACGAACATACATCTTTATTGATTTTTAGGTACTTTTTGGGGAAATCTGCGAGTTAAGTTTTCTAACTTTAAACTGTCATTACAAGTTTGAATGGAAGTTGACAAAAGATGTTGCCGTTAAAATGTAAATCATGTGAAGTGTGCGCTCTAAAGATCCACCATGTTTGAAGAAAATTTATTCATTAAAATACTTAACAGTCCTCAATTGGAATTACAGAGGATCTTTAAACAACTTTCAATAAAAATCGGTCCACCGGAAGTCAAGTTTTGCGCAAATTTTCTACAAAATCTGTACCAATCATTTTCTTTAATCTTCGAGAGGCCTTCTGTTTAATCAGCAGCTGAGACTTCTCTTTTCCTCTAAATGGCCATTAGAAAATATTTTTAATGTTACTATCCTCATAAACATAGTGGGAAACTGATTTTGAAAATTTCGAGCTTTGATATGACTTTGTTCTTATGTATTGCAATGTGTAGTCAAAAATCTGGTGTGAAACACTCACCCAACTTCCTCTTACTCCAATTCTCAAAATTATAATTGACAAATTTTCTAGTTAGTGTACCAAATTTAATGAAATTCGTCGAAAACTGAAAAAACTGTTCAGTAAAAACGCACTTCCGGTTAGCTAATTTTCTTGAAACTCGGAATTTTTCGCCATCTATTTATTTTCTATTAATCGTTGTTTGGATGATAGAATTGTATAATCAACTTATGATAGGCACTTGAAGAAAAAACATCACCCCCAAGTATGCCCTTAAATGAATTTTTACAGAGAATGTTTTAAAAATAAACGTTGTACATCTTTGTATGCGTAGTTTATTTACGATGTTTCAAGAAAATCGTCGGAGCCATGTTTGAGAAAATGGCGAAAAAGTGAAAAAAATCATCTTAGTAAAGTGGTAAAATCACGCAAATTCGGTCATCGATTTTTTTTTAACTCGGAAATTTCTACCACATATTAATTTAATTCTAGATTTTGATGATAGAAATGTCTAATAAACTGAAATAGCACTTTAGAGGAAAACCGTAACCCCACCCCTCCCCAAAAAGTACCATTACATGCATTTTTCCAAAGAAATGTTTTAAATAAAAGTTGTAGCTCTTTGTATGTTTAGTTGATGTGAAAAGTTTCAAGAAAATCGTTGGAACCATTTTTCAGAAAATCGCAAAATAGTAAAAAAAAACTAGTAAAGTGGTACTTCCGGTTGTTTGAGACTCACAGACACACACACACACACACACACACCCACACCATTTGTCTTTTTTGGACATACAGGACCTCATAACGCATATTTCCAGTGAAAACTTGATATCGAAAATTTGACACGATTACAATATTTCCTCTTACTAGGAGTAAGAGAAAGTAATTTGACACGATTACAATACTTCCTGTTACTAGGAGTAAGAGAAAGTAATTTGACACGATTACAATACTTCCTGTTACTAGGAGTAAGAGAAAGTAAAAGAATCTGGTTTTCTCTTACTGCAATTCACATAGTTATAATTGACCTAATCTCTTCGAAACATATAATTCTAACTTACTTTTTTTTAGTTGCCTACAATTTATATAAATGGGAGAATCTAAAATTTAACCAATGACTCGTTTTTTTTTTGTAAAAAATATAACCTCCCCCTCGCTCCGAACCACCTTAAATGAATTTACTCGAAAAATTTTCAAATAGAAGTGATGGAGTTTCATACAGACATACAAACATACACGCGCACATACACAGAGAGAGATTCATTTCTAACAACCACTTATTCTGACAGTGGATCTCAAAACGTGTATTTCCGGTTAAAACTCGATATCGAAAATTTGATACGATCACAGTACTTCCTCTTACGATAATAAGAGAAAATAATAAATATTACAAAATTAATGCAAAGTTAAATTTTACCTCTTTCTGGATATTTATTTATTTATTTTAAGCCTTGATTAGCGCGAACGAATTCATTAGCTACTCATTAGCGAACAATGTAGTCGCGAGTAAACCAGTTATAACTAGTGATTACTGAAAAATACTAAAACTCAATTGCTTGAAGTGGAAGATTCCTAACAGATTATGTATTAAACTTATATGCGTTGTATCATAATTGTTGTTTCCTTGATTTCATTATTTTTCATTTAAAATGAAATGGTGTAATAAATAATTTCTTTCTTTTTTTTCTCAGTGAAGTAAGTATTGCGATATCACCGGAAATACATGTTTTGAGGTTGTTCTGAGTCCGAAAAAGTGGTTTTCAGAAAATTATCTGTATGAGTGTGTGTGTGTACTCTCGTATATATACTATGCTTATATGTGAACAGCGTAATTCAAAACCGGAAAAATCGTAGGAAGTTAAAACATTGACCACTTACTTTAGGAATCATTAAGGAATTTCGACAGGAAGTTATTTGTCAAAAATTCTTAACCGGAAGTAACATTTTATTGAATGAATTTTCAGATTTTTGCGATTTTCTCAAAAAACAACTCTAACGATTTTCTTGAATTTAACTTATATCAATTAAACATATATTATAAAGGGCTACAACATTTATTTGATACTGAAAACGGAAAACGGAAACGGTAAAATTCATTTAAGGAACTTTCGTAGTGAGTGGATTGGTAATGTTTGCCTCTAATGTGTTATTCTAATTACCTCTAAATAGAAGAAATTGTCCTAGAATTGTGTTACAATTAACCATATTGTAACAATCTGTACAAATGTCATGTAACAATGTACTAAAAGTTTATTAACATTATACTGTATGTAACTATCTCTTGAGTTAAAATTATGTAATACTTTTCCGTTTTTATCTCTTAACTATATGCAAATTTAAATAAATAAAACAAATTTAGTGGCATCGGCAAATGGAAAAAAGTTATCAGCCATGTTTACTACAAATCTTTTTGTAAAGAGACGTGGTAATTTAATTGACGCAATTACAACACTAGTACATGGAAAAGTGTTAATGAATTTGCAAATTAATGCAAATTAAATTTAACTAAATAATCCTTGGTATTGGGCACCAATATTAACTTTTAAACTTTTTCTATTTAGTAAAATATTTACTTGCAACCTCCATAAGTTATCATTTAATGATAACCATATTTACAATATTTTAATGAATAATTAATCTTTCTTTTATGTTGACATTTATTAATCTGCTATGAAAACAAATTATTCAATTTTTTTTATTTTTTTATTTGCATTATGTTAAACCGTTACAAAGATATTAGTAATATTCCACTCGAGTTACTGGTTTAATTGTCTGTAATAAAGATTAACTGAGCTTAAATTGTTTACTCTTGTCCTTTGCAAACATAATTTAAAATAAATGGAAAAAATAAGAACAATTTATAAAAACCAAAATCGAATTTTACTTTTTCTTACTGCTATCGTGCTATCGGAAGTAATGCTATCGTGACGAATTTTCGTTATCCTGAATCTAAAAAGTGTTGTTTTTTTTATATATGTTGGAGAGTGACATTACCATAACTAGAATTGATAGGGGCGCTGATCTACTTGGTTACTGCAACCAGGCCAGACATTAGCTTTGCTAGTAACTAGTCTTAGCCAATTTAATGGCTGCTACAACAGAACGCACTGGGCAGCTGAATTATGTTGACGCAGATTGGGCAAACTTGTTTGGTGGATAGACGCTCCTATACAGGCCACATATTTATCCTGAGTGGCAGTGCTATATCATGGGAACATGAGAAAACAGAGAACAGTGGCTCTTTCTTCCACTGAAAGAAGCCATTTACCTCCGGAGAGAATTATATTATAAGGGAATTAAGACTTGAAGAACTTGCTGAAATCAAGATATTCAACGACAATATCGGAGCATTGAAATTCACTGAAAATCCTGTATTTTATGGAAAAACAAAACATATCGGACCACTGAATCCGAGATGCACTGAAGAGGAAACTGCCTATGTATTGGACATCATGATGGTGTGGTGGTTATTATGTTGACGAAAGGAATAGTTGGAGCGTAGTATGCGAAATGCATGAACATGTTTGGACTAACCACTTTCTTACGACTCCAGAGAAAGTGTTCAAATTATCCAGCAATGCAATCCCTAAGAAGCAAGCCAAAATAATATCATATGAAACAGAAAAATATCTTAACTTGTGTATCATGTAATATATATATATATATAAATGTGAAATATAGTGAATAGTTTATATGAAAAGTTACAAAAATATTAAAATACTCTTGTGTGTGTAAATAAACATATTTAGTTAAGTATTGTTGGTAAGAGGAAGTATTGCTTTCCACCGGAAATACATGTATTGCGGACGCCTAAATTTCTTTTTTTTTGAGGGTTCTGTCTGGGACTATTTATGATCTATTGTATCCCCTCTGGTACCGAAGATGAGCTAGCTTATCTACAGCACCCTCTCCAGGTTGAGCTCCCTAAGGAATCCCAAAATCCTGGAAGGTTCTAGGGTGGGTATTTCCTCCATCTCCCCACAGAATCTGCATGTGCCATCATCTTCTGGGCCAAACTTCCTCAGGTGTCCCCTGAGTCTGCAGTGCCCCGTAAGGAATCCCGTTAGAATACGGATACTGTTCTTACTCAGACTGATGCAGGCTTTCGACCTTTCATGGTTATAACCACCCAGACAGACCTTGGCCTGCCTCAGTCCCGGGATGGTGTTCCAAAGACGAGCTCTTTTCGCCACCTCCTCCTTCTTGATTTTTTTCTAAGAATACTTGGTCGCTGACTCCGCAAAAGGGCTCTGGCCCAAAGAGAGTAGATCCAGCGCCTTCTTTTGCCAAGGTGTCGGCTATCTCATTGCCTTCCACGCCGACATGTCCCGGCACCAAATATAGGATGACTTTATTTCTTTTACCTAGGTCGTTAAGCTTGCCTAGGCATTCCCATACCATTTTAGAATTGATAACATAAGAAATCAGGGCTTTAATGGCCGCCTTACTATCGGATAGGATAACTATATCCTGATTCCGATATCCTCTGTCAAGGTTCAACTGAGCGCACCTTCCAATAGCGTGAATTTCCGCCTGGAAGATGCTGGGAAACCTGCCCATGGGTTCCGAGTGTTTGGTTCTAGGCCCAAACACCTCAGCCCCGGTTCCTTCGAGGGTTTTAGACCCACTTGTATACCACTTGGTGGCATTCGTACTAATACTAGCCAGGGCGGATCCTTCGCTCCACTCCCTTTTCGTACTTAGCTTCGAAGAAAAATTCCTAACGAAACTATATTTCTTAGTCATACTATCTCTAGGAAGGCTCAGGGGAGGGAGCCGACAGAAGAAAACGTCCGCTCCCTAGCCTAAATACGGAAATTTTTTTTTTTATTGAGATGACTCCGTGTGTGTGTGTTTTTTTAAATATCTTTATTTCCATCAGGCTCCGCTCGTTTGAGCACTACATGAAATTTACAAAATATTAATACATGTATAAAATGCACATTACAGCTTACATTTAAACTAAAATACATATTTATGCGGACAAAATTACATATATGAACATGGCTGTTACATGAAAACATTTAGAATTATTTAAACTTATGTAAAAATAGTATGAAATATTAAAGTGCGGATATACGACAACACAAATTAATGAATGAAATTCACATTAATTAACTTGATTTAAAACAATAACTATTATAGATACAATATTAACTACTCTTTTTTATTTATTTATTATTTTATTTTTATTGTTATTATCATTATTTATTTTTTATTATTTATAATACGAGTATATATATTTAAATTTTTATTTATTTATTTTTTTGTTTATCCTTTTTTTTTTTGTCTATTATTTATTTATTTTATATTTCATTTTATTATTATTATTAATATTACTTCAATTATTCAAGAAGTAACATTACTATTGTATATGAATGTTATACTCTATTGACATAATTATTTGAATGTGCAAAGAATCTTGACTGAAGCAATGTAGATTTCTGGGGAGGCCAACACTCGCCCTGAGTCACCACCTGCTGCATGAGTAACTGTCTCGCCGGCTGCAAGCATTCGCATTTCCACAAGAAATGGTCGATTGTCTGAGCCGAAGAAGAATCACATGTACAAAATGCAGTTTCGGTTATGTTAAATCTGTTCAGATAATGTGCCATTTTTCCATGTCCAGAAAGAAGCTGAGTCAACCCATAGCCAATGACGAAGTGGTGCATTTGGAGACGGCGCTTCACAGGAGGAAGAAATTCTCTAGTGAGAGTACCCGTGGTCGAATTGTCCCAGAGTTGCTGCCAAGCTTCCATGCTGCGTTGATGCGTCCAATGTTCCAGTGCCGATTTGGGGTACTTGTTATAAGCAATCGCCAAACCAGAATCGTTTGACGCTGCTTTTGCCATTTGGTCAGCAATCTCATTTCCGTCAATACCCACGTGGGCCTTCACCCATGAGAATGATATTGTGCATCTATTCTGCAGTCTACAAAGCCTCTTCCTTATCATATCGATTATAGGGTAGTGGATACCGTTATTCTGCAAAGAGTCCAGGGTGAATTTTTTTCTCCCAAAAACGAATTACATTCAACCCAATTTAAAGCTTTGACTATGGCTAATTGCTCAGTCCGATTGTTTGAGCAATATGCTCCGAGATGAACCAATACTTTTCGTGAACCAACACCTGCTCCAATTTATGGCGACGTATGCGCATCCAACAAAGTTATCTTCTTTGCTTCCATCTGTAAAAATGTCAGTATCGAATTGTACCTCTAAATCCATTGGATGGTTGGAAGCTCAGCGGGTGCAGCCACTCATTCACGCCAACCGGAGTATCTACCATTGATCCACACCAGCCATCAACTACTCCACCCGTCTATTTACTACCGTGTAAATATCTATATATTGTTCTATTTGAAGACATATCGGCGCTACTCCTGCTATTACGCTTGCGGCATTAAACGAAATAGTGCGATAAACCTTGATCAATCGCAGCAGGAACAGTCTCTGCACTCTTTCAAGTTTCTGCCTATTCTTCTTATGATTCAATGCCAATTGCCAAATGGCGGCAGCATAAGTTATTAAGGGGAGAAATGCGCCCTTACAGATGACGCTCAATGCCTTACTACCAAGTCCCCAGTGCACCTTGGCAGCTCTTGACAGCAGATTAACGAAGTGCGAACTTCTGTTACAGACGTGCTGCAAATGCTGATCCCAGCACACTTCTTGTCAAATATAACTCCCAGTTACTTCAGCTGGTCCACCAACTGTTGTACGTCGTTCAGACACACTGTCTCATTTTCAGAGTCTAATGTACCTCTTCTGGACATGTACAACACCTTGGATTTGTTTCTGTTGAAGCTGATTTTATTAGCTGAAGCCCAACTTTGTACTGAAGTTTTTATTTACAATCCTGTTGTGTGTGTGTGTGTGTGTGTGTAAAATAGTGAACTAGAGTTGAGCAGATGTATACTGCAGGCTTTGTATGTACATGTATTGGTGAGTATTAGGGGGTTGTTAAGGTAGGGACGCCAAGTTCTCTGAAGAAGTTGCTAGACTAATTCTCCTTCAGAGTGGGATTAAACTTCTAATGACTGGACTAAATTTTACTCATAACAAAAAAATTAGTAAAAATGGAAATCCGAAAATAATATAAATATTATAGATTAATAATGCCCTCTTATACCCTACTCAATATATTGCACATTTTCGATTTTTATACCAGAAACATTGCGAAGTCTTAACCCACTGAAGTCTCTTTGCGAACAATTTTGACATATACTTATAACGTTTCATCTTACCTCCCCAGATACGATATTATTCTACTGATTAGATTATCCTTGCAAAACTCATATGTAATGCTGGTTCACAATTTTACATTTTCTTTTTTTATTAGGAGTAAAATCAAAAATTGAAATTTATTTACAATCCTGACCCAGAAATCCAACCAATCTGGTGTGAAACATTCACACAACTTTTCTTAATACAGTTTACCCCAGTTAAATTGACAAACTTAATTTTTAGAAATGTTTATTGGGCTTCAAATTTTTTGAGAAAGCCTGACCCTCTTCGAACCTCACAGAACCTCTAACAAATAAATTTTCCTTGTAAAATGTAGATCGGTGCATTTTTATGTTCGCATACCTAGTTAATGAAACCCGTTGGTGTTGATTGGAGAAAGACGCAAAAATCTGGGAAAAAAACTATTCAGTAATGTTGCAAAGTATTGTTGTTCCGGTGAACCGATTTTTTTCACACTCACAATTTAGGCACCACATTTAATTGTAATGAATAGCATATAGCTGATGGAATAGTATAATAAATTGAAATGGCACTTTCTGGTGGACCGATTTTGAACAAAACCTAATTGTCGGGTCACCTGACAAGAACTTCAATTAAATATCAGATTTGAACTTGACGGATTGATTTTTCAGACGGATTTCTTTCTGCTATTAATATGATTGATTATATATAAAATAAATAACTTGCCTTAAATATCAAAATTTTTATTCATTTATCCTAATATAAATATAGAGGTGGAAGGAGAACAAGTATCTAGCCAGAACAGTATCTAGAATAAATTACATTATTGCCCAGAAGAGAGTGCCAATAATATTGAACAAACACAACATTTGACATTTAACGTCCCAGATTTCTTAGAACTCCATTACAAAAACAATTTTTCCAAAAAAAATGTTAAAATAAAAGTGATAGGTTTTCAAGGGGCAGACAGAGGGCGTTGCCCAATACTGTAGTCTTATCCAGGTAAACTTGGGGCCTTAAAAGCAAACAGGCATATATAGGTAAAAATCGACAAGCATAATTCGCAAGTTGTTATGATAATATTGAGACCAAGTTCAAACATTTTGTAATAACCAATGTTTCTATTAGAATTGTGGTACTAGAGAAACAGGTATAGACGTTTCATACCAGATTTCTTTATCTTATTAAGAAAGTAAATCAACAGTAACGCAATAGGCAATACAGAAACACATCTAATACCACAATTATTATTTTGTTAACATAGTTGTTGCATTGAAGTGACATGGTTCAACGAAAATTATTTAAAGAAAATTGAAGGTCAGCTTTTATGATTCCTAGTTATTTTATTATTATTATGTGTGAAAACGTGTCGAATTTTTTTTGGAAAATTTAGGAGATTAAACGATTAATTTTTTCACTGAATATTTCGAGTCCTCGGCATACTTTTCATGTTTTTTGTTCAATGTATGTAAAAACTGGAATGTTTTATATATAGAATGTTATTGGATGGATTATAAAATTAATTCAATAACAGTATCCCATTAACTACTGCTGATGTTGTCCGCTATATTATATCTTACACCCAATTTAAAGGAAATCGGAGTGTGTAAACTGAATTGGCTCTGTGCAAGGCTGCGTTGTCACACTGTCTGAAAAATGCATCCTGAAGATGGGCGAACGCACGAAACCGGTCGATGACCACAAAATGAAGCAGGCGACCATGGAAAATGTCTCTGATGCTTTCCAGCTCTGCGGAACCAACCACCACAACTAAAAAATCGTTATTATAGTCGTTTTCGAGAATAATCGAAAAAGCTCAAAAAAAGCACTCTTTAATGTTAGTCGCGCACATCCGGTCAACCGATTTTCTTCAAATTTGAAATTCCAGCAATGCTTCTAATTTGTATGAATATTATATAGGTGTTAGAACCATACATTGTATTGAAATGGAACTTTAGAGAAAAGCTATTATTAACCCAGACCACATAAAAAAAAAATCAATTTTCTCGTGAAAATATTTTAAATAAAAATGAATAGTATTTATGTACGTAGATAGTATGTGAAGTTTAAAGAAAATCGTTGGAGCTGTTTCCTAGAGAATCGCGAAAAACTGAAAAAAAAAATCAGTAAAGTAGCACTTTTAGTTGTTGGATTTTGCCTGAAACCTTATTTTCAGACACCTCCAACGGAATACCAAGTTTCAACTTCTCTATTTTTTTCATTTAGAGATATCTTGTTCACACAAACACACTCCTATAGACCATTCACCAAAAATATTTTTTTCGCACCTTTGTCTTTTATCCCATCTGTAATCCTTAGAAATTCACCTCCATCCGAACTCTATCAATTTAAAAAAAACAACAAAGAAATCATAACTTCAGCTTATAATAATAAATTTCTAACGCTAAAAAACCACTCGCCAGTAATTTGTTCTTCCAAATTTGAAATTGCCGCGCCTCGTTATAAACATTGTTCTTATCCCTCCCACCTTTTAACAGCTCTTGTTTTTAAATTTTTAAAAATACTCCCTCTTCATTTTCATCTCAACGTACACTCCTCCCCTACTCTAAAGGTATCTTTATCATTTTTTATTATCTCTTATTGTTAATATAAAACGATTTTATTCAATTTACTCTCACTTCTGTGTTATAATTTCTTGTTTTTAATATCTTATGCACAATCTATTCTATTAATATTTCTTTAATTTAAATTTTTCTTTTATTCGTTATAAATCTATGCACTTTTTCTTCACTACAATAAACCACCTTTTCTCCAATAAATTTTACAGAGCTCTTGAAGAAGGGTACCAACGGTACACGAAACGTAGAGCAACAAAGAATTCTTTTTTCTTTAAAAACTCCTATGGCCATTGACGTATAAACATCTCATTATAGTTAAATATTATTTTGAAAAATATATTTTATAATGAACATTAAGGATTTAAGGAGTTAATTGAGAGAATTGGGATCAGATATGCAAAGCCTATGGCGGAAGCGATTAATTTGTAATTGTCATGATTAGATAATTGTATAATTGGCGGTAACTGTTCTTCATTTGATTCTTCTTGCGCATCAAGTTTAATGTTTTTATTACCATACTTATCTAAATATTAGAATAATTTAATGGAGTTATTAACTTAAAACAAAACAAACAAAAAATCAACGAACAAGCATAAAGGAAGTAGCTTTTGACGTATAAACACGTATTAGTTAGTGACCAAGAGTAATTTGACATTGTTCATGGCCTTCACAGACATATAAAGGGATTCATGGCTACCTGTATTTACTATTAATTACACTATTGTGTTCCTCAAATGGAGGAATATCACATAATTCTTTCTACTTTACTTAGAAGTAATGTCATGGTTGTTTTAACTATTTGTAACAATTTATCGTAATCTATAATTATCTACCTGTTTGATTTAAATATTAAAAACAAAGCAAACGAATGAAAATAGAGTAATAAAAATACTTTGCTTATCAAAATGATTTCATTTGTTATTTTCAAGAAATTTGAGAAATAATTTATTAACACTGATATAAAAATGTTATTCATAAAGAAATTTCTAGAAATTGAAAGGAAAAAATGATATAAACACTTATTAATTTATTTCTTTATAGTATCATAATGCTATTAATGGGGATTACCTAGCATATTGTAGCGATAGCTAAGCATTTCTATTCTTATTAAATTATAACGAGAAAATTGGCATTAAAAAGTGGACAGGTGTGATGAAGTTATATTCCCACAATTATCTTTAACTTGAATAGAAAAACATTAAAGAAAAACAACTTTAAATAAAAATTGGGCCATCGATGAAATATCACATTACTTTGTACAAATTTGCACAAATATTTCCTTTCCTAGAAAGAATAGTCATTTCAATTAAAAAAAAAAAAAAAATATTAAGATATTCATTGTTCATTAAATTATTTGATACTTATCTGGATTTTAACGATGTTTTAGGGAAAAAAAGCTTATTCTAAGAAAAAACGAATTTCAGTTATAACATAGCTCTAAAATTTCACTTTTATCGCTACGGTACTTTTTAATGTCATAATGAAATAGACAAAAATAGTATTATTTCAACTATGAATTAAAACATTGTTTGTTACATATTGTTTCTACAGATCAATTCATTAAGTGATAAAAATTAATACGTACACTATCTACTTATCTATTAATAATAATTCCTGGAGGACCCATAACGAAATCAAAATTTGTAAAAACTATTTCCATAGAGCTTCTCTCGTCTGAACTTCAAACTCAATCAAAATTTTATAATAGAATGAATTTTTTTATAAAATTGATTTCTATAATATTTACTTTCTCCGCTGCTGCAATAAAATGAAGCTTCGCGAAAGTATCAAATATTCGAAATTTAGTACATGTTTTTAGGTCACTGAGTACAAAAAAAAAGTGTTTATAGGGGATTAGTCTCTGAATGTACACCAAATTTCTCTAATTGAAAAATCGCACGAAGCTCAAACTTGCTTTTCCATTTAGGTACCATCAGCGTATCTAACAATAAGTTTTTAATCAAAATCCATCGACCGGAATGCGATTTTATTGAATGTGGTTTTTTCACGATGTTCTCCAAATGGCTGCAAAGACTTTCTTTATACTTCGTATACTATGTACACACATAAATAATAATAAACCTATGGCGCAACAGCCCGTGAAGGGTCCAAGGCTTTCCAGACGGCGATTTGTATGTGGGGGGAGGGTAGTAAGCACCCCGTGGTACCCTTGCCGTTTAGTTCCAGCCTTCGCCAACAATCTCTTTCCAACAGCACAGGATCAACATTAAACCCTCAATTTAAAAAAAAAAAAAAATGTAAGATCATTACTATTTGTCTTAATCTTAATTTGTGAAGGCCAAATATAAAAAACAAGGATTATTGTTGCCATTATAAGTAATATAAAGACTGAATAGGTTCGGACAGTTAGAGAAAATATCCGGTATGCTTGGAGCAGTTTTTTGCTATAAAAAAAATTAACGTATTTAAATTATTTCTAGTGGTATAGTATGATATTGAAAACTATCAACTCTGAGATATAACTATTCGAAAATATTCATTAAATAACTTGACATAAATAATTAATTTTTTAACCCCCGCTCTTAAAAAACAGATATCATATTTCTATTATCGATTTTTTTCTAGTAAAAATCTCATCCCATTGAGGCTGGATCCCGTAAGGGAGTGTTCTGGGACCACTACTATACAATATTTACACATACGACATACCTGAACAACCGAATATTGTTACTGCGATCTATGCGGATGACACAGCACTACTTGTTACCAACACAGACATAATAACTAATAAATTAATACTGGAACAGCATTTGACTAACTTGCATAACTGGAACATCACATGGAAAAGTAAACTCAATATAAACAAAACAAAAACAGTACATTTTACTCTAAAAAAGACGGAAGATATACCTGTGAAATATGATAACGAACAATTACCGTTAAGTAACTCAGTAAAATAATTAGGGATGCACTTGGACAAACGACTAACTTGGGCAACACATGTAAAGACTAAAAGACTTGAACTTAATTTACTTTCAAACTGTTATACAGATTACTAAAGACAAGATCCATATTAAACATAAACAACAAACTCCTAATTTACAAGACTCTACTGAAACCACTTTGAACATACGGACTTCAGATACGGACTTTAAAATTCAGACATTCCAATCTCACACACTGCGAACTATACTTCCATCTCCTTTCTATGTTACAAACGAAACAATACATAAAGACACAAACAGTGGATACAATACAACAAGCAGCACATCGACAGTAAACTGAGTATCATGTCAAACTGAAAGGTCGTACAAATCTTCTCATCAACAATTTACAAACAACTCTAGTTCGAGAAAGAAGACTAAAACGGAGATGGCCACAAGACTTGTTACATCCACCGGAGACAAACTTCATACTGACTGACAGACCTCACTGAACGGCATTATGAACTAGCATAATTACATTCACACCCATCACTTCACATTTAATTTCTTCACTTCATAAACAAATCACTCCAACAGGGGCATCACTGGATGGGATACCTGTACACATTCCACACATCAGTAAATTATCTTACAGACAACAGTATTACAGGCAAAACACATTTTGTGTTGGTACTGTACTACAATTAAATAAAAAATAAAATAAAAAAGTAAAAAAACTCGTATCAAAAGACTAAGCTCCCGTCGGTAATATTATGCATAAATGAATGTCCCTTTCTAACACTGTATCCACCTCCTTAAACATATTGCAATATTGACGTTGACAGTTAACCTTATATGAATTATTTAGAAAAAAACGCAAAGTTGGAGATATTCGAATGAATAATATGTATAATGAACGAATAAATAACAGCTTGCTTTAAATAAATTATTATTCAGGCTGATGACCTATATCAATATCTATTGATTTCTATAATTTCTATTGCCAGATTAATAAATAATAAAGCTATTCAAAAAAAAGAAAAAAAAATTCTAATTTTCTTCAAACTTTGACTATTTATTAAAGTTTACTTGGACTTGACATAACTGTGTATTTCTTATTGGTTCTTCGGACATATAAAATCTGTTGGAATAGGACTATTCTGCAGACAACCAGAAGCGCTTCTATCAATGTCAATAAAACTACAGTCAGTTGAAAGATAATAAGTTAACGTCATAGATCCCCTAGAATTCTTTCTTTTTTTTTTTCCTGAAAATGTTTCAAATGAATTTTAAAAAATTTTCTGATGTAGTTTTCGTGAAAAATTCAGGAAAAATGCTTCAAAATTCAATTGGTTAACATGTAGTTTAACAAATTTTTCTTTTCAGAAAAATGTGACAAAAGTGATTAGTTTATATAGCTGTGCATTTAATATTTTAAGTTTAATGGAAATCATTATACTCGTTTTAGAAAGAATTTCAAAAAACAAAAGTCAAAACCTATTCTTTAAAATCGTACTTGCAGTTAACCAGTTTTTTTTTTTCAAATTTTTTAATTCTAGGAATGTTTCTAATTATGTTAATATTATAATGTTTTGGAAGGCTTAATGTTACTTGTTCCCACAAAACTCTTCAAAAAATAAATCAATTTTCCCAAAATGTTTCAAATAAAAGTTATAAGTATTAATGTTTGTAGATAGTATACAAAGTTTAAAGAAAATCACAAAAAACTGGAAAAAAAAGAAAGCATTCGGTAAGGTTGCTGTTGATGGATTTTAGTCCAAAACCTTCATGTCACAAGCGGTGGTATACCTAAATGGAATACCAAGTTTAAGCTTCCTCCAATTTTTCGTTTTTGAGGTATTCTGTTAACACACACACAAAAATACCACACTTTAAAAAGAAATTTTATGGCTTTTTATTTTTAATAGGATGTTTTGGTATTATGAAAATATATTTACTGATGATTGGAACATTTTTTTACAGGAACTTAAGGAGAGGATGCAACCTGGAAACAATGCCATAAGTAAGATATATCTATTATATCTCTGTTAAGATAAAATAATTTTGTTTGAAATAAAAAATTTGATTATTCATTAAAACAAATTATTTATCACTGAGAAACTACACAATATGAAATTGTTAAACAAAATATTTTGTATTTATTAAAAGGGCCTACATCAGGTAATGGTGTTTGGATAGCAAGCAATAATGGCAGCCCCGACCAAGAACAACAAATAGTTTATAATAATGTAGAAAAATCTGTGTAAGTTTTTTCTTTTATATAATCTTTCATTTTAATGCTTAAAGATTGTTTAAATGTTTTGAATGAAAAGAAAGTTAATTAAGTTCTGAATTACTGTTTAATAAAATGAAATAAAATACTTGGTAAAATATGATTTTTATAGCTACTTTTATTTTAAGTTTTAGAAAGACGTCTAGGCGGCGATTAGAAAGGTTACTTATAATGGCTGTTATTATAATATTTATACTACTATTAGCATTATCTGTCGCATTATATTTTGGTAAATAATCACTTTCATTTGTCTTTGTATTGTTTTAGTGAAAAATTTGTTAATTATTTCCTATTTATTCACTAATTTCAGTGGTGGAATTTGGCGAGAAAAACAGTATCTGCTTTGCGCCTGATTGTATTAAAGCAGGTATGGTTTATCCATATATTTTTATATTTTTTTTTTGTAATCGCATTTTATATTTAACGCCCTCGATAAATATAATGAATACACTCATCTAAAGGAATCTGCTTGCATAAATGTTTTGTATTATCGATATTATTGAATAATGAGCTTTCATTGATGCCATATCATAATGTTAGATCTTTGGAGAAAACACGAGTAATAGAGATATCCTGGAAAATGTTATACATTTCCGTTAAACAATAGGTCAAAATAATAAAAGCAAAATTATTGAATACAGGAGGCCATGCTGAGCTATGTTTAACTGGAAATCAAATAGTGTTCCCCCAGGTCAACAACCCTTCTAGCGGTTAGAAACATGCAATATATACCGCGACATTTAATTGGATGCACCCGCCCTCTGGCATGCTTGTCCTATTGTGCCAAGAATTTATTTAGTTTAGTAGTAAAAATTCATTAATACTCCTTTATGAGAAAAGCAAGAGTGAAATAAGCTTCACTTTTCGTTATTATAAACTTAATAGAAAGAAGCACAAAATGTACAATTACACAATACGTTTAATTCCGTTTAAGTTTCGTTTAGAACTAGATACCAATTTTTCCATATGCATAATAAAAGACAGCAGTTAATTTATTTTATAAAATGAGTCTTCCACTTTTGATTATAGAGCGCTGCACTTGTCGCAACTTGTTCCATCTTTGGGTAGTAGAGTGCTCCACTTTTGGCAGAATACCGTCCATACTGCCCCCGTTGAAGGTGCAACCTTCAAGCTTCAAGCAACAAACATAATTTAGCAAGAGCTCGTTTGATAAGTCCTTTAGCGGTTTTGACTGTGGCAACGTGTGCTATCCCGTCAGATCCACAGTGAAGCTCTACAATTCGTTCAACGTTCCAGTCAAGAGGTGGCCTAAAGTCTTTCTGAATTAGTACGAGTGATCCTGTGGGAAGAGCTTCGCTGTCTTTAGTCCACTTGGTGCGCTTCTGTAGGGTAGTCAAATATTCCCGCGAAGCGCCAAAAGTGTTGGTAAAGTTGTTGAATTCGTTGCCATCGGTCCAGAAGATTCATATTCGTATCAGTCAACTCAGGGGCAGAATAGAACGGAGAGGTTGTCCTACCAGGAAATGTGCAGGGGGTCAATGGATTAAAATCGTTGGGATCTTTGGATTGTTCAGTTAGTGGTCTCGAATTTACAATCGCTTCAATTTTTCAAGCAAAGTTTCTAGTTCGTCATATGATAGGATTTGGTTTCTCAATACTCGTTTAAGATGCCATTTCACAGATTTGACACACGATTCCCATAATCCCCCAAAATGAGGAGATCGAGGTGGTATAAAATGCCAAGTTATACCTTTTGGCGCGCTGAATTCATGTATCTTATGCAGATGGTTTCTGGAAGTTAGTAAGCGTTGCAGTTCTTTTTTGCTCCTACGAAGTTGGTAGCATTATCTGAATATATATGTCTCATTGTCCCACGTCGAGCAATCATTCTTTCAAGCGCCTCCAAGAACTTCTTGGTGATAAATCGGCTACTATTTCTAAATGAATGGCATTGGTCGCCATACAAACAAAAAGTGAAACATAAGCTTTAATTGGCTGAGCTCGCCGTTGTGCCATTCGCTTATATAGAAATGGCCCACAGTAATCAATTCTACAATGTTCAAATGGATGCGATGGATGCACTCTGTATGATGGTAAATTGCCCATTAGATGTCGAATTGCTAGTGGAGCAGTTTTTCGACAAATTAAACAGTCTTTTACAACCTTACGAGTTATAATCCTTCCCTTGATTGGCCAATATTTTGTTCTTACAATTGACAGAAGCGCTTGAGGACCTGCATGTAAATTGATGATATGAAGGTTTTCTAGTATCATTCTCGTGACACGATGTTCTGCAGGCAACAGAATAGGGTGTTTAAGTTCAGGAGACAGTTCTGCACTTCTGTAATGTTTCCTTTTCTTCTTTAGCTAATTGCATTAGTGTCCTAATTGCTAAAAATGGGGCTGAAGCAGTCCCGTAAGTGGCAGTTTTAAGCCGATAAGTTTGAATTGCTTCGTTTGGATCATTTCGCCACACAATTCTTTGGAAATCCTGGTGACTCTCATCTAATAGTATTTTATGATACATTTGTTTGATGTCAACAGTGAAGGCATAAAGGGGATAACAAGATTGAGGAAAGGTCACGTTGTATGGTCGGGCCGACCGTTAAAATATCGTTTAGAGATGTATTAGTGGAGGTTTTGGCAGAAGCATCAAAGACCACACGTAAACGTGAAGTCGAACTAGACTCCTTTATGATTGGGTGATGAGGCATATAATATTTAAATTGAGGTTCTCTTTGTTCAGAAACCAGTTCCATTTCTTCATTTTCTAAATATTCGTCTAGAAAGTTTATATACTCCTGCTTCAGTTCTTGATTTCGTGGGAATCTTTTTTATAAATAAAAAAATCTTCTGATTGCCTGATCTTTCGATTCTCCTAAAGCAGTAGTAGGATCTTCAGAAAACGGCAATTTTGACAATAAACTTTCCATGAGGTAAACGTTTAACATTAGATATGTAATGTTCTTCACAAAATTCGTCTTCAATGGATTTCGGCGAATTACCTGGTATATCTTCTAATTTCCAAAACGATGACATGAGGTTATCTATGCTTGGTTGATCATTGGTAGTATGAAGTGATATGTGAGATGTCTGGGATGTAAAGTATTTGATAAAACCTTGCCTCCGATGATCCAACCAAATTTAGTGTTTTGTAAAACAGACATGTGTTTTCCTAATTGAATATGCCCACTTTCAAGAATACTGTAGAAGATACTAGCTCCTAGCAATATATCGATACCTCTGGATGCGTAAAATTTTTCAACTGCTAGATCAATATCTTCCGGAATGTCAACTTTAGTGTTTACTGAAGGTAAATCATGTGTAATTTTTCTCAATACAAGCAAATCCAACTATCTTGAAATCACACTATCTTGATTTGATGCAGTTATGTACAGCGAATTTAGAAGATAATTTGGAATTACCAACGCCTGAAATGGATGTGGCTAACCTCCTGTGATGAAGTCCCAACGAAGAAGCAAGCGATTGATTTATGAAATTGGATTGACTTGCGCTATCCAATAATGCTCGACACGGATATGTCATTCCTGATGAATCAGTAATGCAGACTATAGCCGTGGCAAGAATAACTTCTTCAGTGTTATTTGAAAGTGCAGCAATAATGGGATTCAGGCCTTCATTTGATTCATTTGAAGTTGTTTTCGATTCTACTTTGGAAGCCAAATTTGTCTGACTTCGATGTAGAATGCTATGGTGACGTTTATTGCAATATCTACACGAATATGGACTCTTGCATTGAATCGATTTATGATTCGCCCTTAAGCAGTTAAGGCAAAGCTGAAGTTCTCTGACCTTTTTTTCCTTATGTCACCGCGTTTTCTTGGATCTATACATACGCTCGCTTGCAGCCCAATATAAAGTTGCCTGGCGTTTCCACCGTTGTCGTCTTTGTGATTTTCTCTTACATCCTCAAGGGAAGGACACGTGTCTAAGTAAGATGCCATCATTTCCTGTCCGGTATCACAGAGGGGGCACCTTGAATCCCTCGCGATTCCTATTCGTCGGAGGTGCTTTTTTAGATAGTCATGTCCAGTTGCCATCCTAAAACATGCGACTGAGACATAACGTGGTGCAGAGGCGGGAATCATGCCATCATGATGTGATAGGGTTTCCCACTGGCGTCCTTGTGCTTTCCTCTCCAAATCCATTTTTGTTTTTTCCAACAAGGAGCTCCGAATCAGTCGTTTTGAACCACTGTATGGGATAGGCAATTCTAGTTGTTCCATTCCTGCACCCTACTTAGCCAATCTGCCGCTCGCTCATTGCCCTCGATTCCAACATAAGCGGATACCTATTGGAGGGCAAGTTTACCCTCCATGTCTTAGGAGTCCATCAATTGTGATGCGGCAATCTATCACACTCCTAGAGTCTGCTATGGTATTAGATGTGATGGCATAATTTTGCAGCTTGGGAATCCACCAAAATGACCGCACAGGGTTCATCTCTTTCTGACAGCTCCCGCAATGCTATCAACACGGCAAGAACTTCACCATCAAAGTTTGTGGCTATTCTTCCTACAGGTGCGTAGCACTGAAAACGGATGCTGTACACCGGCACCAGCATTTGAATTTGCTGCTCTTCCCGAACCATCCGTATATACATGTAAGTAACATGGTGTGGGGTATCTGATGGCGATGGATTCAAGTGCCAGTCCTTTGAGTTGTTCTGGTGGCACTTCATTCTTATTTACGGGTTTAAGTAGATTTACATACCCTGTTGCTGTTTGAAGTGGGCGGGAACTGGAAGCGTCTAGAAAGGTCTGTCGACAGTGAAGTTCAAGTGCACTGTTAGCCTCAAGTTGTTCAACTTTACTGGAGAAAGAACCTTGGGTGATTAGCCTTTGAAACTCGGCTTATATTCAGCCCAATATGGGTCAGACCCACGCTTCAGCCTTTCGTTTAATGATAGAGCAAGCTGCTCTCTTCTTGTGCTCATGGGTTCGATTCCTGTCTGCAGCTGCATAGCTGCAATTGGGACTGAGAAAGCGCCTCCAGTAATCACTCTCAAAGCATTGTTTTGGACAACTTCCAGTTTCTGGTTGGCTGTTTCAGATAAGATGCAGTGTCAGCTCAATTCCGTATTCCATTGCAGGGCGGATATAACTTTTGTACGCAAGAGTGAGGACATCTTGGCTGGCGCCCCATTTTGTTCCAGCTAATCTACGCAAGAGGGAGGTACGCTTTGTGCCTTTCATTGCAGATGTATGTTTGGTCCACGAAAATTTGTTATCCGGCTTGATTCCAAGATAAGTAGCCTCATTTGTCCTTTTAATGCTGGTGCCTTCGAATTTGAGGTCAACGTTAAACTGCCGCGTAGACATGCTAAAAAGTTGGAACTCTGATTTGTTGGGATTAACTAACATCTCATTCTGATTTGCCCACTTACTAAGCTTTTTCATCACATCACTGAGGCATTTTTCCAATGCCATTACGTTGGAGCTGGTTGCCCACACAATTAAGTCATCAGCGTATAGGAGAGCTTGCACACCTGGGATAGTCTGAATGGTACTCACCACATCATTAATGAGGATATTAAATAAGGTTGGGCTAATCACAGCGCCTTGAGGGACACCCTGGTGCGTTTGTCTGTACTTTGACTTGGCATCATTGTACCTCACTCTAATAAACCTTTGGGCGAGAAATCGTAACAGGGTCTGGTAAAGATTTCCTCCTACGCCCATGTTAACCAGCTTGCTGCGTAGAAGCTTTCGCCATACGCGGTCAAAGGCAGTCTGGAAGTCAATTAAAACAGCCAGAGTACTTTGCTGTCTATTGAACCCATCTTTCACCTCCTGTGAGAAACGAAGGACCTGTTCAACAGCCCCACGGTTCCGCCTAAATCCGGCTTGCCTTGATGAAATGATGTATCTGAAATCAAGAAAGACATCCAGGTGTACCAGCATGAGACGCTCGTATAATTTTGCTAGGACGCTTGAGAGGACTATAGGTCTGAACCCCTCTGGTTTGTCTTATGGGCGACCCTTCTTAGGTATTGGTACGATTTCTGCCTTTCACCATTCAGCTGGATACACCCCCCTCCAAACCATGTTCGTAAAACATAACAAGGTTTCACGGGCATTGGCTCCAAGGTTCTTGATCATTTCAGGCAGCAGCTTGTCTGGTCCGGCACTTTTATTCTTTTGTGTTTGAGAGAGAGCAGCCTCAAGTTCATGGATATCAAAGGGTTTGTTAAACAGATCATCCTCGAGCTCATTTAAAGGACCATGCGGCAGCCGAGTCTCCGGGTTTTTTCCTTTAGGGCGAAAATTGCATATTCTCGCACAGTGTGAACAGAAGTATTCGGCGATATTTTTATCAGAAGTAAGCAACTTCCTTCCATCATACATGGGGTTATTTTTTCTCATCTCCTGGTTATTAAGCTTAGAAAGAAATCTATGGGCGTTAAGACCATCCTTTCTTAAGTCAAGCTTCTTTAGGAAGTTCTGATAACAAGCCCTCTTTGCCTCACTTATCTCTCTTTTTAGGGTTGTTTATCTTGTTTTTAGGGTTGATCTTTTTGAGAAGAGTTCGGTTCGGTGTGATGTTTGCGGCCTCAACAGCGTTTCTTGCTTGAATTTGTTCTTCTTTGAGTGACTTTAGTTTTTGGTTCCAGAATGAAGTATAACGCTTTACTTTTCCTCGAGGTAAGGTGGCTTTAGCACAAACCAGGATTTCGTTCTGAAGGTTCTTGAGTGAGACGTCAATTTTGTCATCAAAAATAAGTTGTTTACCCGCTCCACATCGGTCATCTCGTGAAACTTTTTCCAATCAGCTTTTGAGGTTTCACTGCACTCTGGGTTTTTCCAAGATGCCCTGGTATGGCCTGGTCAGCTTCAGGGCAAGGATCTTATGCCCGAAGCCTCGAGGGGAAGGATGCAAAATATGACTCAAGAGTGGTACGAAGCTGGTATGTGCGAGCACAATGTCTGGATGGGACGTGAAACCAGTATATGAAAGAAAGGTTGGTTCAACCTCAGCATTTTCCACATAATCGACTAGGTTTGAATCTATGAAGGACTCTAAGATTCTTTCCGTAGCATCTGCTTCTCTGTAACCCCACCTATTTGAGTGTGCATTGAGGTCTCCTATCATGATTGAATTTGAGTCCCAGAGCTTCAAGCAATGCAAGATCTGGTTTGTTCCTTGGAGGATTGTAGGCAAAATATATTTTCTTGTGCACCTTCTTCTTCCATACCTTGAGCCTCGATATTTCGAGTTGGTCGTTCGGAGTCATTCTTTTCATGACGTCCTGCTTTACTGTCAAGTTTAGCTTTGCACCTATGATCATTCCACTGGAGTGCAGTCGTGATCGCTCGAAGGGAGTACAGCGGGTAACCCAGAAATGAGAATCTTTCAACATTATCCGATGTAGCACTTGCTTCAGCAATTGCGAAGATTTCAATGTCATGTTCGGTAAGAATTTTCTTTAAATCCGTATAGAGAATTTGAGTCAGTCCATCTGCGTTCCAAACGGCAATACGCAGATCATTGGAGCGGGATTGGCCTTCAAAAAGGCCGTTGTTATAGGGCATATTGTGTGATGGCCCTGGCATTTTGTCACAATCTTAAGCTTGGGCTGGTTTGTGACGATTTGCTGATCCTTTTGAACGTCCCGGGGGGCACCTGAGCGTTGATACGTGAAGTCTTGTAGGACTCTTGTTAGGAGGCGAATACAGCAAATCCATGGAGTAGTTCCAAATGCGAAGTTCTCTGACCTCCACATGCCGCTGGGTAACATCTAACTTGATAAGCTGTCCACAGGTAAATGTAGAGTGATCTTCCTTGCAGATGGTGCAAGATTTTTTAGATGCATTCACAGCGTGACACATAGTCTTGTTTTTTACAGAATTAAAATTATATTTGTTTTGGTGGTCCTTTGCGAATGGTTTTTTGGGGTTATGAGAGGGATTATCTTCTCTAACTTCCTGGATTGTACATTGTTCGTCAATAAACTTCATTAGCCCTGTAAATGAATAAATTTTGTTATTTTCTTCACATTCTTGCTTTGCATTTTGCGTTTCCCACATCGCTCTTGTTTCTCTGTCTAACTTCTTAGTTATTAAGAATACTAATAATGTACTCCACTTTTCAACAGGCTCACCAAGATTTTTTAAAGCCGTCAAATGATTTGTGACTGTGTCATGTACTTTTCTTAATTCACCGGAAGTTGGCCTTTCCAGAGTTTTCAAATCCAATATTCCTTTAACATGAGCCTTAATTATGAGTTTTTTATTTTTAAATCTCTTTTGGAGTAGTTCCCAAGCGGAATCATAATTCTGAGCCGCAATCTTGATTTCTTTTATTGATCTCAATGCATCGCCTGTTAAGCATGAACGGAGATAGTAGAATTTCTGAATTTTTGTAAGCTTGGTTGAGCTATTTATCATTGTCTCAAAAGTATCATAGAAATCGGTCCAATCTTCATATTTTCCAGCAAATGTAGGTAGAGGTATTTCAGGGAGTTTAATGTTATCAGTTGTATCAGAATGTTGATTCTGTGTAGGCTGACTAATAGCATTTTATGTTGTGAAGAGAAAGATAATATATTTCAATCTTACTTTTAATGTCGAAATAATCATCTTCAAACATCGATGTTTCTGTATCATCTTCCTCATCAGCTATTATTAATTGAATTTCTGATTGTATTGCGTCAAATTGTGACCAACATTCTTCAAGTTTTTGTAAACGCTAAGTAAGATTTGATATTGAGGAAATATTGGGATCAAAGGATTCAAGATAGGTTTTAATTCGTGTTAATCTTCCTTTACAAATCCCTCGCTTACGACTTAAAATTCTTAGTTTATCATTGGCAACTTTTAGCTCACTCTTCTCAAGTGTAGATCATTGGTATAGAATTGTCTGTAAATGACAAAGTGCAGAAGATTTCAATCATTATGGAAAAAAAATCAAGCAAATCCAAAGATGAAGATTTATTACTTTCTCTTTTTTTATTTATTGAATTATTTTTCTGAAATAATTTGCGTAATTTTTAATATTTGTCGTACTGTTATAAATTTTTCAGCCGCCACATTACTGCACTCAATGGATTCAGCAGTTAATCCATGTGATAATTTTTATGAATTCGCATGCGGTAATTGGAGAAAAGTCCATCCACCAGATGAACCTGTTTTTATTAATAATTGGTTTCAAGAAAGTTTTAAAATCCAAATACGTGATTCTATCGGTATGTTTGCAATTTTATAATGATGTATTAAACCATACAAATTAAAATAAGGCAAAGTTTTAATATATTTTTGTTAATTGAACGAGAAAGTAACATTTTTTTTAGTGTCCTAATTTGACTTGATTTTTGTAGATTATCTCGAACGAAATGATTCTGAAACAGAACCTCAATCAGTACGTGCAGCTAGGTTAGTCTACAGAACATGCTTGGATTTTGGTAATATATTCAGATGTTACTTTAAAATGGAAAATTATATTTTGTTTTTGTATTTATATTTCTAGGTAGCAATCTTTTCGTTTCATATTATATGAAAATATTTGGAATGATTTAAAAATTCACTCATTTTTCCATGGTAGTTTGAAACGATCAAACTATTCTGTGAGATATTTATTAAATGTAAATGTAAACATTTTGCAAGATTTTAGGCTGAATGAAATGAGTGTCTCTTATACAGGCAGGAGTTTTTATAAAGATGGACGACTAAACAATAAGTAACTGTCTGACCTGAAAAATAATGAGTATTGGTAAAACTAAAATTAATGTTTGAATAACATTTTTCCATAAGAATTTTCATGGGAATTTACATACAAAAAGCATTTCAGAAGCATTGAAAAAGAGAGTGTCATTTTCTTAAGCAAGGGAACGAAAGCCTCTAAATAGATTATACATTTCATTTTGTAATTAGAAAGTGATAAACTTTCTTTTAAATAATAATAAATTGTCTCAAATTGAAATTGCAAATTAAAATTGTCAAACGCAATTTGTAAAATCAATCTGCATTAGTAAGTAATGCCAATTTTTTCGAGCTAGCTTACGTTCAACTCCAATTTTTCATTGATGGGGCGGGGGCTATCCGTGGGATAATGGAAGATCTCAGTTTTTATTTATGTATTGTATAATAACTTACTGTAAAAGTTGTTTGGAATGAGATAATTCATTGGAACATAAGTACTATTAATAAATTAACACCCACCCTTCTACTAGTAGCTCTCCGATTGCTTGTTTTATACTTTCTTCCAGCAAAGTACCACTATGGTCTAAGTTTATTAGGGCTACGGTAGTAGAGTGCAAATCAACTAAGATGAGCGCATTTTCCTATCTTGATATTTCTCTAGTTGCTCAGTTGCTTTTGCAATAGCCATCACCTCAGCGCCATAGTTGCTTGCATTGGCTCCTGCGATTCCAGTGGGTTCCTAATCACTGTGGAATCGAGAAAAACGAAAGGATGCTGAATGGATCAGCCTGTGGAACTTGTGCCGTACAGGAATATATGCTCCCAGGTGAACAGCATCATGAAGGAGATGCTAAGTGATCTACACAAACATCAGGCAGAAGGAAAAGCTTGGTCTACCCTGTTAGATCAATCGATCCCTAGTCACGTACCTCGACGTGTGTTCACTGCCAATTTTAGAATGACAACTCGCCATGGCTACTTAAGCTAGCACTTGCATAAGAATGGAGTGGACGGAATGCCGGATGCCCGCTTTGCAACGATGGCACACTGAACGGTGAGCACCTTGCTGTATGCCAAGCTCTATACCAGCAGCGTGAGGAGGCAGCCGAACAAGACCCCTACTATGCTAGGGCTCTCTTATATTGTGTTGCTCGAGTCAGAATGGTTAAATTTAGCGTTGGATAAAAAAAAAAATTAATAAACCCAAAAAGAATTTTTTTATTTCTTTTATGACATCAATTTGGTGAATACAATAATATAATTGGGTCCGCATTGTTATACAATATCGTGAGATTGTCATCGTGATAGCATGCCTTCTTATTCTGATTAGTTTCGGATTTTCTTCTACCAACAGAGTTTGATTTAACAGGATTGTCTAGATATGTTGATTGTGAAGGGAAATCATGTTAGGTGTTAATAATTCTGTGTCGCTTATAAAAATTTAACGAAGATTTCTCCAGAATATTTATTTACTCTAAATCTAGCCTCCGTACAACAAGATACTACTGATCAGGGCTTCATTAAGTTTTCTTGTAGATTACCGTTCTTCTAATCTTCGATCTAGAGCACATGCTTAGAAACTAACCGCCGCTATTATAGCCTTTGAGCTTGCGGGGCTTGTAAGTATTGGTAAAACATTGGAATTAGAGAATATGATCTCCAAATAGTTAAATCATTTTATCAACTCTAATTCCACATCATTGAATTAATAAAGATTCATCCGTTTAGTGAGTCTGCCTTATTGAAAATTTTACGATTCTGGTTTTGGAGGTATTAATAGAATGGAATTAAGTGGAATATTTTTCTCAAGTAAATAGTAATAAACAATGAAACAATTAAATTAAATTTTATCAATAATTTTAATTTTACAGAATCAATGGAAGAAACAGGTTTGGATGCATTATGGGCTTTATTAGAAATTCTCGGTTTGCCTAGAAATCCTTTATCTGAAAGTAATTTGATACAGCCATGGGTTAGAACAATTGCAAAGGCTAGAAGATATTTGGCTATGGACTTGCTTGTAGGTACTGGCGTGCTGGCATCATTACAAAATAGTAGTAGAAATCAAATCGTCATCTCCGTACCAGAAGACAATCAGCTCTTACCAGGGTATGTCTGTTGTATTTCACATAATAATAATGCTTTTTATGTGGCATTAAATATTCTGAAGCAAGCGATGAAAGCATACTAAATTCAAACACATTTTAATCTACAACAAATCTGGTGTGTAACGTCAATATACAAAAAAAAAAAGTAACAAAAAATAAATAAATAAATAAATGAAAAATGAATTTTTAGTTATTTCTTTAGGAAATAAGTTTTTTTTATTTGTTCTGCGATTTCTGTTAATTCATGGTCTGTCCAAATTATTGATCTTGTTTATTTCAGAAACTTATATCATTTTTATTCACAATTAATTAAAGTAAGAATTTCTTCTCTAACGATAAATTTTCCCCAAATACCCTGTAAACTTAAAAATTTAATTCACTACTGCAGAGCGCTACAATTTTTCAATTAATTCCATTTTTTTTTTTATTGAAAATTTTAAGACAATCTTTCTTCGAGATGGCGAGAAAAAAAACATCACTTTGAGGCGAAATTATAAATTATATTTATTCATTGTGGTTGGGTTCTCCGCAAAGTTGGAAAATATATCGGAGATTATCGGTTCTGAGATATCCTTCTTCATTTTCTGATTATTGACATAGGACAAAATCAAAGACGTGATACAGTACATATCAAGGTATCCTGAAAATGGGCAAACGCCCGAAACGGGTCCATTACCAACAAAATGAAATAGGCTATCACGGTAAAAAATCTCTGAGAAAATATTTTGTACTGGAATGTTATTTTTGCTGCAAATAACTGGTATTCAAATTTTCATTGTATTAATATTCAATGAAAATATAAAGTAGTACCATATTTTATTGCTATTATTATTTTATCACCTTTCCATATAATATAACTAGCAACTTTTATAATTTTATTTTATTCATTTAAAAACATTTTATTCTTATCCAAAAAAAAAAAGAAGGATAACGCACCTGTTAAGACAAAAAATTAATCAGCTCAATATTCCTGAAAAAGAAAATGTTTAATGTAAAATGATAGATCCATTATTTAGAATTCCAAATTCTAAAACAGTAGCTCCGTAATTACTAGAAAACAAAATAAAGTACCTTTGATGGTTTTTATCTAAATCCACTGGTTAAAACTAATCAGGTTAGGAACATCAAGTTTATTTCTCGTTATGGAGCTATTTTGTACAAGCACACACATGCGCGCGCCACAAACCATTCGATAAAAATATTTTTTTTTTTATATAATCAAATACTTGTAGTTCCGGTGAAAACTCAATTTCGAAATTTTGACATGGTCCGCAATACATATCTACAATGGTAATTAGAGCAATTAATACATTTAACGACAACAGATCTGTGTACCTTAGCGGCAAAGAGGCAGAATAAATGATTATTGTTGAGGGCCAATGGTTATATTCCCAGAGAAGTGTTCGATTAGTGAAGTAGAATCGATTATATTAAGAGTTAAGGAGGGAAATACTATGAGTAAAAAGTGTGTGTTTTAAGTATAAATGTAGTTCGAGCCTTTTTGCATTGTGTGTGTTCTTTTACTAAATTATAAGCTTTATAACATTAAGAACATAATTTCATTTATGGACCACAACCAATTTAACAATTATGCATCTTGAAAATTTGATTTTTTTTTTTAAGTGGAACATATTATATTAAATATGAATTACATTTTTCCCGTGGAAAAATATTTCCATAAATTATTTTTACATAAAAATATTTTCGGTAATTATTTAGTTAAGAAAATATTCTTTTCGGGACTTCAAATATGCATTTATGGCGAAAAAACTCAGTTCATTAAGATCTTTGCAAAAGTAAAAAAAAAAAAAAAAAGTGCTGTAAAAAAAGATTTAATTTATTGTTTCTTAATTGTATACTTTAAATTTGAGAATGATTAACAAAATAAATATTTCACAATAGAACCACCAAGTGGAGGTGGGAAGATAAATCACAACGTGAGCAACTTAAAAGAGTGGTCAAAGATGAAGGCGAGCAATTAGTTAATGGATGGAAAAAGTATGCAACTAGAATAATAGAATATGTAATTAAAGCGGCAGATAATTCAACAGATATAACGCAAAAAGAGTTAAACGATGCTGCATACTCTTTATTAGATATTCAAAGGGAAATATTATTGGTAAGGGAGATAAATAATAATAATAATATTTTAAAATATGTAATGAAATATATGGTTTGTAAGTTATTGGTTAATAAGTTTATTGCCATTGATTTTGACAAGTCAAGTCTTAAAATTTATATATATATTTCAAAAATTTTGAAATTCACAGTTAGAAGATGATGAAAGTGTCAAAGCCTCATTAGCAAATGCATTTCCTGATGTATATACTTTAGTACAACTGCAATATTCAGTGGACAATGCTAGTAGCAGTGGTATCTCTAAGGTAGAACTAAATTTGTTTTTATATAATATAAACTTTCACCAATTATCGCATTAACATAATTTTTACAAAAAAAAGGGAATCTTGCTTTTGTATGTTGCAATAAGTGTTCAGTTCTTTCTTGAGTCCTTTTAAAATAAATCACTTTGAGAAATATTATTTACTGTGAACATAACGATCTATTTAGTTTATCTAATAAAAGAAATAGAATGTATATACTCTGTGATTTTCTTTTTCATTAATTTACAATATTTGTTTGATAGTGTTGTCATTGGTTTTTATTATTATTATTATTATTATTAATGACTGTATTGGAATTCCATCATAGATATGCTTAGGTCAATGTTTAAATAAGTTTCCATGATATAATAGTATTCTTAACTTTTCAGTTACAGTGGAAAGAATTTTTTGAAGCCATCTATGAAGATATTAACACTGATAGAATGGAATTTCATGAAGAGGAACCTATAATGGTTCGGAGTGTACCATACTTGCAACTTATGTCAAAGTTAGTTGAGGATATGGAAGATAAAGCCATTGGTTGGTACTCATTATTGTTAAAAATACTTTATTACTATATTATTTTGTTTATTATTCTTTTCTTTTTTTTTTAATTATTCTAGAATTTTTCATTTGGTGGAATGTAATTTATGCAGTTGCTCCGCATGTTAATGAAGATATGAAACAATTGAAGGAAGTATTTGTAAAAAAAATTTTGCAGGTTCCACCTACTGATAGTAGGTGAGTTTCTTTTCTATAATCTTTTTAAGATTGCAATATTTTACGAATGATATTTTATATATTTTTCTCAGCAAAAATTTATTGTGCAGTTTTTTCTTTTATAAATATCAAATCATTGAGAATATTATCTGTAGAACTTCGAAAAATTCGAACATACCATTTTAAATTGTGCTGAAATATAAGTATTATGTTTTGAACATTTGTAAATCAAGTTTTTATAATATATGATTAATGATCTTAAAAAAAAAAAACAAATTTTAACTTTTACATTTCAGAAATGTAGTTTGTATGCAGACTGTATCATTGCTTATGAAAAGTGCTGTTGGATATCAAGTGATGGAATATGCTAACGAACAAACAATATCACAGGTTTGTAAATTTCCTTAACTAAAATTTCTTAAAAGAAATTAAAAAAAAATATATGTATCAGTTATTTATTTTTATTATCAATTACCTGTGCAGTTTGGTGATAAATTATTAATATATTATTTGTCTGGATTTTAATTGTGATAGAAGGCTTTTAAGTTTAGTGCCCATATTAATACAAGGACCATATACAGGCCTAGTGTATTATACAATCCAGACATTTCATTAAACTTAGAAACGTAGCCAGCCCCATATCCTTTTCTGCAGTAGTAAAACCATGTCAATAATATTAATCGCTTAATTAGTATTTATTCGAGTGTTGTCGAGTTATAACTGAAGTTAAATTATCTTTTATGTAACGTTTGATTTTCTTCTAATACTATTGATTCTATCATCATGTTGCAGATGCATATGTTGTACAAAATAGTTCAAGAATTAATCTTCTTACTAAAAGAATTAACTTATTATATTGAGAAAGAATTGCGCTAAGAAAAAGTCACATTATTGATTTCTTATACTTTGACATTCCATTTACAGTGGATCAAAAAAGTATTGGCACACCCGATATTTTTATTAAATATCTTAACTGTAATGGATTATTTTAAATAATGAAATTTAATTAAGAAAGTGCTCTTAGAGTATTACATTTTGGTGGCATTAGAATGGAGACATTTTGTATACAACATAAATAAAACAAAAGTGTGAGGTACAAAGGTCCAAAAAGTATTAGCACATCTGTACTTTGTTTTCTACGTTTAAAAACATTCCCTATAGGGTTAATACTTTAAGTCTTAAATATTTAAATGTAAAACAATAATGAATAGTATGAGTGTAGATTTCTTTCTGATCAGTTCTGTAGTGTTAAAAATGGCAAAAACTGAAGAACATTGTGTGCAATTGCGTAACCGAGTGGTTAAATTTCATTCTCGTGGATTTATTTACCGTGAGAGAGCAAATAAATTGGAAATGAGCTTCAGCACTGTTAGCAATATTGTAAATAAATTCAAACAAGCCGGTTCCGTACTGAATAAACGCCGTTCAGGTCGACCAAAAAAGTTTTCTGAAAGAGAAACGAGGCGCATACACAGAATGGTCGAAGAAAACCCCGCCAGTTCTGCCGCCATGATTGCTTCAGAGATCGCATCAAGTTCTAACACATCGTTCTGTGTGCAGACTGTTAGAAATGCGATACATAACTTTAATTACTATGGAAGAGTACAAAGAAAATAACCTTTGATTAATGAGGTCAACAGGAAAAATCGGCTCGATTTGCAAAGACCTACGTAAATGAACCATTGGAATTATAGAAAAATGTTATTTTTTCAGATGAAAGTAAGTACAACATTTTTTGTTCAGATGGTAGAAAAATGTTTGGAGAAAACCCAACATGGTAGAAAATATGTTTGGAGAAAACCCAACAGGGTAGAAAATATGTTTGGAGAAAACCCAACACAGAATTTAAAGTGCAGCATGTCAGGCCAACAGTGAAACATGGAGGTGGGGGTGTGCAGGTTTTTTATTATTATTATTATTTGTCTGTGGGGAGGGAAACCCTACGCTATCCAAAGCCTCACTGGGGCCATATAGCTACTCCAAGAAAAACAACAACAAACCGGGTCTAGAACAAAAATCCAGACCCGGATCTAATCCATCTAAGATTCACCGCAGTCCGAATAAATCGGACAATACCCTTAAGCGGAAATAGCCTAAGCTGTTCCACAGACATCCTATTCCGACCAAAAGTCCTGAACCTAATTTCCTCACAACCCAGGCAATCAGTCATAAGAAGGATGGGTGCTTCCTCCTCTGTCTCACTCTACAAAATGGATGAGCCCCATTATGTAGAGATGTCTCCTTAAACCACAATGTCCAGTAAGAGATCCAACCAGATGCCTGAGAGAGTTCCGTGAAAAACACAGCAACGTCTCACTAATGGCATTGTCCGGAGCCCCGATGAGCATTTTGGACTGCCGAAAACCAACTGAGCTCATCCATAAGGAGAATGCTGTGAAGCTGTCCATGTCTGGAAGCCTGACAGACATGTGCCAGAAGACACACCAACAGCAGGCTCGGGACCAATGAAAGGAAGAGAGGCGCCTAATTTGGCAAACCTATCCACCTCCTCATTCCCAAAAATCCCATGTGACCTAGCACCCAGACTAGAAGCACATCCTTCAGAGAAGAAAGCTCTTCCAGTCTTTTAGAACATTCTAACACCAACCTGGAAGTGAAGACGCATGAACTCAGCGCCTTCAGCGCAGCCTGGCTGTCCGAGCAGATACAAACACCTTTTAAGTTAGTGTTACGTACCCTCTCATCCAAGACACAACAAAGAATAGCATAAACCTCAGTCTGGAAGACCGTGGCCCATTCACCAAGAGATACTGACAAATGATCTCCGGTCTCAAAATAGACCGCAGCTTCAGACCTACCATCCATTCTGGAACCGTCCGTGTAACACCGGAAGTAATTATCAGGTATCATGCGGACCCAATCTTCCCTAGAGGGTAACCTGACACTGTAAGAATGCTCGAAAATAAAAATCTTCAACATTCTATCAGAAGGAAAACCTGTATCAGGAATCTTCAAAAGCATCTCGCGATGAATGATAGAGTGACCATATCGCATACCCTGCCAGAAACCTGCCTGTTTAATTCTATAACAGGCTTTCATTGCCATAGTTTTCATTTCTACAAAGAGCGGTGGAATTCCTAATAAAGTCTTCATTGCAGCTGCAGGCATGGTCCGCATCCCACCGGTCACCGCCAGACAAGCCATGCGTTGAATATCCTCAAGCAGCAGTCTGGCGGATCTTATCTCAATGTAACGGCACCACACCACAACCGCATATAACAACCTAGGTTTAATAACCATACCATAAATCCAAAACATCATCTTAGGAGTAATCCCCCAACTTTTACCTACGATTCTTCGACATTGCCAAAAGGAAATCATTGCCTTTTGATGCTGTGCCTCAACAGGTTCTAACCAATTTAATTTACTGTCAAGAACCACCCCAAGAAACTTCACCGATTTGCAAATCTGAACAGAAGTTCCTAGTAACCTAGGAGGTTTAAATCCTACGATCTTCCTCCTATTACTAAATAATAATCACCTGGGCCTTACTGGGATTAATTAAAAGACCCTTATCCTGAGTCGAATCATATTCCATGTTGAGCATTAGTCAATATCGCCCCACCAATAAAATAACGCCATCATCGGCATATGCCTGTACATAAAATCCCGATGAATTCATCCTGGTTAACAGTTCATCCATGACAGCACGCCATAGCTTTGGTGAGAGACAACCACCTTGAGGACACCTTCTCCCCGCTCCCGCAACCACAGTGCGGATACTTATAGAAGCCTGTGTAACTCCTTAAATAAATACCTATCCAGTTAATTAAAACTGGTTGTATTCCTTTTCGACCTAGGGAATCTAAGAGCATCAAACGATACTCTGTCAAATGCCCCTTCAACATCAAAGCAGCACCCTAAAGCATACTTCTTTGTCTCTAGAGCAGATTCTATCCTACCGGCTAGACAATGCAAAGCAGTCTCTGTCGATTTTCCTACTGTATAAGCAAGTTGGTTTGGATGGAATGGATGATCCTTCAAAGGAGCATCAGTGATATACGTACCTATCCACCAACCTTTCTAATGTTTTTAGAAGGAAAGATATAAGACTTAGGGTCAGAGTAGTCACTTCTTCCTGGTTTAGGAATAAAGACCACCCTAACTTCCCTCCAAAATGTTGGCACATAACCAAACATTAAACAACCTTTGAAAATCCTTATCAACACCTTCATCAGTACATCTCCACCATTTTGTAGCTGGCAGGGATAAACTCCATCAGGTCCATGGGACTTAAATGGTGAGAAACTTTGCACTACCCAAACCACTCTATCCATAGTAACTATCTCGTCCACGGTAGCCAGGTCACAAGGTTCTAGCTTCCTTCCACCAACCGCAGGCGAAGCAGTGCTGTTTATGTGTATGTTATCTGGGAAATGAATATTAAGCAAGAGCAGTAATGTCTCCATTTCTCCTCGTGTAAAGGAACCGTCAGGATATCTTAAAGAACAACTGACAGTCCTTATCCTTACCAAGAATCCATACTAGCCTAGATGTCTCTTGAGTCGAATTTAAATCCTCGCAAAACCATCTCCAACAGTTTCTCTTAGCTTTCTTTAAAGCATATTGTAACTATCCCATGATTCGAAGAATGAATCCTGTAAGAGCCCCTAACTTGTCTTCTTAGCTTTTCTAACGAAGATGACCACCAGGGGTTCCTACTACCACTAAACAACTTGGGAGGACAGGTCTCTTCGATTGAAGACTTAATGTTTTCATGTAGAATACCAGCCTCACTTTCCAATACAGTAATATCACCAAGAGCACTTGACTGGATAATCATTCTATCTCCTAGGAGTCTAGAATAAGAATTCCAATCCGCCCTTCTGGGGTTCCTATAGGTAGCCATGGTGATTGGATCAATCCCCAGACTAAACCTAATAATCCTGTGATCGAAATAGAAGCTTCCGAACTTACCCTCCAATCTCTAATAGTTTACTAATATTCCTAGAAGCAAGAGTAATATCAATAACTTCTTCTAATCGTA
Organism: Triatoma infestans; assembly: GCA_011037195.1. NCBI lineage: Eukaryota > Metazoa > Arthropoda > Insecta > Hemiptera > Reduviidae > Triatoma > Triatoma infestans. Next base: position 101,345 of record JAAEAF010002493.1, on the reverse strand, counting down.
GTTACAAAAGTGGGTTCAGAACCCCTATTTACAACATCTAGCTCAGTACCCATCAAGAAGTCCATGACAGCACGACCCCTAGTATTGATGTCGCTGCTGCCCCAGACAATATGATGTGCATTTGCATCACAACCTATAATTATAGGTGTGTTGCTGGACTCCGTAAACCCTACCAAATCCACTAATTCCTGCGGAGGAGGAGAGGGATGATCATAGGGGAAATAGGCCGAGGCCACCACCACATCAAGACGTCGGCCACCAATCCCCAGAGCAACCCTCACCGCCACCAGATCCCTAGAGCAAAACTGTCTGAGCAGAACGGCGCCGACATCTCTACTAACGCAAATACATGCTCTAGGAGTGTCCCCGCCATCCGCAACAAACAGCCTGCCATTGACCGCACTCAAACCTCGAACCAATCCTTTATAAGCATAGGGTTCTTGGATAAGTGTAAAATATGTATGCAACCCAGCAATAGAGCGGCAAAATTAGCCGTTGCATCTTTGCTATGCTGCAAGTTAACCTGAACCATTTCTACCCTGTCAATCATAGTGATAAGTCAACTAATGTAAGAAATGGAACTTCTAACATACTTGGTAGCAGGCAGGAACAAAAAATAAATAATAATAATAAAATAAATAAATATAAAAATACCTGCCTTATATATCCTTATATTACCTTTGACCACGTTTCAGAAATCGCCGCAGGGGGACAAGTCCTCCGCGGCTCCTCCTGACACGTTCTCCTCCAGAAGCAAGCCTTCAAGCCTCTGGATATTTTTCCAGATTCCCACCCATTGGTGCATCCAGGCCCTGGTCACCCGACTCTGGATGTACAGAGGAATTACCCCCTCCTCTAAGAGGCTCCCAGTTGACGAATTTAAAGTTAAAAACATATAATAAATAAAATTAAAAATTCATCTCCAGAGCTCTCCACCCTCCACGGAGCCTCACAATTTGTAACGCTTTGAAGAAGCGCCATAGCTACCCTAGAGATATAGCGCCCAGGGAAAGTGAGGCCCACAATACCCGGGAACTCACCATGCGTTCTTTACGCTAGCCGATTGACCAGAGCTGAGTTAGCCTCTGGCCGCCTGTTTAGTGGAATCAGGAACCAAAGTGGTGTGTTGGATTACAAGGCATGCCGAGGGAACTTGCCTGCAGCGGAACCTGCGTCCTCAACCACCAGAACTTCCCTTCCCCACGATAGGGAAGTGCCACTGTCGTGTAGGAATGTAATTGTGTAGGTGTACGATGTTAAGGCGTTTAGGTGTAAGTGATGCAGCATGAACCCCCACAGAGGCTCCGTAGCAAAAGAATTCGCTGCAAGAGATTCAGGCCGCACATAAATTATGGCGACCCAAACAGAGGGCAGAAAAGTTTCTACCAACTCACATTCCTGACGGGACACCGGTGCACTTGTTAGTCTGTAATTGTAGCTGAGGTACGTGGAAGTGCTAAGTTCCCAAATAGCTCGAAGGCGACCCTCTGCGTTCGCCCACCAGCTTGGCCATCCATGCTTCCACAAAAGTGGGGCGCAGATGTTTCCAGAGCCGCGACGAGGACGCGCTGGTTGGACTTGAATGAGGTTCTGCGACAGAATATCCGTCTCTAGAAACATTTGGAAGTTTCACCCTATGTGAGTAAAAATACTCCTTCAAACCATTTGGCTCCATGTGCTGGTTTCGGGCTGCATGTCTTGGAATGACGTTGGAAATTTGGCTTTCATTAATGGTATTACGAAGGCTGATATGTATGTGAACATATTGCGTCATAATTTTTGGAGCAGTGCTGAAAAGTTGGGAATTAAGGAATCATTCAAATTCCAACAAGACGACCCAAAGCACACCGCCAATAAAACCAAGCCACTTAAAACGCCACCACAGTCTCCGGATATTAACCCATTGAACATCTCTGGTATTTGTTGGACTTGAGAGTTAGAAAAAAATAAAATAACATCAAGAAATGAGCTCAAGATTGTTTTATTGGATGAATGGGATAAAATGTGTAGCGAGATAACCAAAAACCTAATATCGTCAATGCCAAATAACGCCATCATCGGCATTGTTAGGTAAGTCTTCAGGCTATAATTGATGCTAAGGGTATGATGACAAAATATTAAAGAGGTAAGTAGTTACATATAATTTTTAACAGAGAAGATATGTATAAAATACAGACTGTGCCAATACTTTTTTGACTCCACAGAAAGTGATTTTTTGTTTATTTTACCTCTATATTTTCATTTGGATTTTTTTTTCTTTTGTATAATATGTATATTATTAAATTAAAAATATTAGTTAAATAAAAAAAAAAAACCATATCTTCTTGGTCTATTCTTTTTGTAACCTTCAAAAATATAAGTGTGCCAATACTTGTTTGATCCACTGTATATCGAATATATTAATCAACTTTTGAGAATAATTGCTTTAAACAGGAAGATTGTTTTTAGATTCAGAAATACCTTTAATGGCCACTATTTTATAAATATTATTGAAAGAAACTAAATACATAAAAAGTTTGTTTCCAATTGCCTAAAACAAATTAAATTCAGTTTTATGAAATAAAAATTGTGTTGCTCTATACTAGGCCAGCATTTTGTGAGGCTGTAAGAGGCTTCTAACATACCTGATTGGTCATTAGCTAGGATGGAATTGAAATTTAAGCACAATTTGGGGAGGGTCAAGATGTAAATACCATTTTTGCGCCTCTCCATAATTGTGAAGGAAATATTAACAATACAAAATGAATGCTATGCCAATTCAATTAGTCGGGTAAGTTGTATACACCATGCTATTCTCAACTCTAAATAAATAAATCAAACTAAATTTAAAACAGTACTATAATGCTTGTAAGTAAAGTTCTGCCATAGTGTTATTTTTCTTCATCTCTTAATTACTAACGCTCTGTAATTTTCTTTTTTTAACATCTTATGTTGGCAAGAAGAGAAGACCCTCGCACATTCTCGTTGTACTTTCTCATGCATGTATTTAAATCCATTTTGAATGAAATTAAGATAATTTTTATGAGGAAAAAGGTCAGTTTTCTTTAGTAAGAGTGGCTTTTGCATTGGATCTTTGTAGAGCATATTGGAAATCGTAATATTATTTAGTAATTTATTACCTAATATTTATATTGTATTACTTTCTTGGATTATACTTTGTATTTATTGGCTTGTTTGCACTTTTCATGCTGCAGTTAGTTATAACACCAAACATACTGCAATCACTGATAGAACTTGCAACCAACCAACTTTTTCCAAAAAATATTTCCTTATTAGTTCTATGAGTTTTTCATTTTCCATGCTGAAATCATTTAATAATTTTTGTTATAAATTTGGTATGAATTACATAAAGTTTTAGCTTTCGGATAAAAAAAATTACAAAATTCTGAAACTTCATTTTTATAAACACTAAACACTACTCACATTCTCCCTGATTCTGCATATTGTAAGCATCTAGGCTTTGAGCATTTTATTGGCATGCCGCAATTTTATTCAAATTTAGAGGAGCGGATAGCATGACAACTCATGGCTAATGACATTGGACATGGCAAATAAGTATAATTTTGCATATCATTGAGAATGGATATTTTTTAGAATGCATGTTCTTTGATTCGGGAATTTTATTTAATTAATACTCTATTTGATCACCTTACTACCGAACTGGAGCCCTGGAGATTTATAAACAACAACGACAGCAACATCAAAGGCATGATTCATTTGACTGATTTGGATTGGGAAATAATCTTTCCCCAATTATATAACGTGCCCTATAATATTTTTTACTAACTAATTATCATAGTAGTTTTACTATTCTGTTATTACTCTACCATTTATATTATATTATGAATGATTTGCAATTTTGCCTTCAAAAACTGCATTTCCAGGTTAAAGATATGTTGCGTAATGTTAGAGGTTCATTTGCTAATTTCATATTTGCACTTGATTGGATGGACGATACAACAAAATATGCCACAGTAGAAAAGTTATACAAAATGAACATGTACGTCGGGTATCCTGATTGGTATAACAATAAAGAAATAATGGATACCTTATTTTCAAATGTGAGTAGTTAATCTAATTAGTCTAATGCAGTTACTTTTGTTTCATTATGTTTTCTACCTACATATTTACTATAATTATAGATTGCACGTTCCCTTTCCAGTAATATTTAGATTATGTTATATATTAGTTAATATATGTATATATATATTTTCAAGGTAACTTTAAGCAATGGTACACACCTATTAAATGTACTATTCTTGCTTGATGAGGAAGTCTTCGGTGAATTCGCTGCTTTAGATTATATAAATAATTCATCTAGGTAAGTTTATTTTGATTAGCAGAAAATGAAGCTATGCTTGAGATTTATTAGGAAAGAAGTATTTCCATAATTTTTATGTGAAAGGAAAACAAAAAAGTGTGAGGTTCTTCTTTTCAAACCAAAATCAGAACGCATTCATAATATAAAATACGTTTTGAAGAAATTTGGTGAGGATCGGTCAAGAAAGAAACATTCAGTTATGCTAACGTTTCGACAGAGTTTCCTGTCTTTACAAGGCTTTAATATATAGACAGTCGTCAAGATGTGGAGAAAGAATTTTTAAACATACACATTTGTTACATCGCAGAAACATTAAAAGAGAAAATGAAAAGTTACTAGTTTCTTGTCTTAAATCATCTACAGAAAATATATTTTCTGTAGAATATACGTTTTCTGTAGATGATTTAAGACAATAAACTAGTAACTTTTAATTTTCTTTGTTTATGTCTGCGATGTAGTAAATGTATATGTTTAAGAATTCTTTCTCCACTTCTTCACGACTATCTATATATTAAAGCCTTGATAAAGTCAGGAAACTCTGTCGTAAAGTTGGCATAACTGAATGTTTCTTTCTTGAGTGATCCTCACCAAATTTCTTCATAACATAAGTCATGATCGGTCAACAAATTCTTTTATAATATGAAATACTGTATTTTTTAACTATAAATTCGATTAATTGATAAAATTTAAGTGCTAAATGGACTTCATAGGGACATGAATATTAGTAAATGATTTTTTGACTTCTCATTGTTAAAATTCATTATGTTTTTGTAGAATATGGCTCATCTAGAAAAGATAATTAGTTATTAAGAAGTAACAATCTTGACTCATACATTTAGTACTTTTGTGGTGGTAAAAATGTTTTCATCTGCTCAAAATCTTTCTAAAATTTTATGGACTGTTCTAATGCTTAAAAACAAATCTTTATATTATTACTGTTTTTATTTCAGAGACTTTTTTGATCCTCTAGATATTAATGCATACTATGATCCTAGTTCCAATTCCATTAGTAAGTACAGATATTTTTATTTAGTTAATAATTTATGCCTTGCATATTGTATTTATTTTAACGCGTAATTTGTAATTAGCTTTTCTAGAACTTTGCTTATTACATCTTATCTAGATATCATTGCACTTTAATATTGGTTTTACTTTTTCAGCTGTACCTTATGGTATTCTCCAACAGCCATATTACAATATGGGACTGGAGTAAGTTTTTCAAAAAAAAATGTTTTTTTTAGTTGATAATGTTACTTTTTTATACATTTATAAATTTATATTGTTCTTTTATAGAGCGCTAAACTATGGAGCTATTGGTACTATTTTGGGACATGAAATAACACATGGACTGGATAATACCGGTACTATCTGTTTGTTTTGTATTAACACCCCAGTTAGTTAATTAATAGAAAAGCTATCATCAGTCAATTAAATATGTTTCAAAGAGCACAATCATAGGGAGATCTAAGAAATAATGATCTTATATGAAGTTGTTATTCTGTTTTAAATTATTCTTCAAAAGCTCTTTAGAATTTTATGCCGTGTGCATTGATTGAATAGTTAATCTGTAAAGCAAATTTGCTTATAACTACATAACTTCGATTTAGCCAGTTATCAAAAGAATAATTATCTAAGACGTCTTTTATAATAACTGATTTACTTAATTCAACAGAATTGGAGAGGAGTACAACATAATTCACATATTATTTTCCTGTGAAAATTCTTAAACAATTTGAGAATGTGCTCTTTCTGTTTATTTTATCATTACCATCTTATTTTTTGGGAGAATTCACAAAAAATCTTGGCTGAAATACTTCTATTTGCAACCTCACAATTCTATATGACAAATTTTCTTTAGACTTGAAATTAAAATGTTTTGTGGCTCTTAAATATTATATAAATGTGATAACTATATCGAAATGGAAGTTCAAAGATAAACCTAACATCCCAACTCTTTCTGAACTCCCTAAAATCAAGTTTCCATGAAAAAATGTTTTAATAAAAAAGACGTTTTTTATATTTTCTCAAATTCATGGAAATCATTAGGACGACTAAGTGAAATAAGTGCAATTATTTCATTTTGAGTTGGCTAACTTTTTTCTTACTCACGCAACCTCAAAACATTATTCCTATTGAAAACTCATTTTCGAAAATTTGTCTAATCCAAATATATTTTCATTTAGTAGAATAAGGAATTTTTTATTGAATAAAATAATAATCCTTTATTTCTTAAACCAGGAAGAATGTATGATAAGTTCGGCAATTATAAAGTATGGTGGTCAAATTTCTCCTCTGAAGAATACTTGAAAAGAGAAACTTGTTATGAACAAGCGTACAGTAATTTCTATCTTAAATCTATTGATAGTATGGTTAGTTGAAAAGTTTTATTATTTAATCAACTTAATTTGAAATATTGTCTATTCTTTAAATTATTAGAATTAAACCATATTATAGTGTTAAATATAAAAGTGCTTGTGAAGTCTATTTTAAACATTTTCTTGATTTGAACAAATAAAGAAAATATTTATCTTTGGACGACACTGGTTTTGTAGGTCAATCAATAAGCGACAAAGTTAAGTGACAATAAATACAAATTAGTTTGTTTCATTTAATTATAACGCCTAAATCTTTGTAGCCATACATCACATATATCTTAAACCAAGTTCGAATAATATTTTCAAAAACTAGTAAACAATAATTATATTTCATTTTTATTTATCATCAGAACCTTTAATAATAAACATTTGATATGAAAATCACACCGAACACAATGTTAATTGTAAAGTTATAATAAATAGATATTATGTTACATACTACGAAATTGTTATTTGTAAATTGAGTATATAAATATGAATCTTAGTAGCTCTTAAATATTATACTTCTATACTTTACTACTATATTATAATTCTATACTTTTCTTTTATTTATTGTAGGTTAACGGAGAAGTAACTTTAGGAGAAAATATAGCAGATGATGGCGGAGTAAGGGATTCTTTAGCTGCCTATAGGTCTTATGTTAAAAAACATGGTCGAGAGGCAAAACTGCCTGGATTATTAAACTATACACATGATCAGCTGTTCTTCCTTTCTTTTGCCAATGTAAAAAAATTGCATTATTTTATGAATCCGTACAAAATAGTATTTAAAGTAATGCATTAATTTGAATAGTATAAATAATCTTAAAAACGGTTTCTTTAAATTTCATTATTTAAAATACCTAATTAAATTAATAAAAATTCTAAATTTCCAGATGTGGTGTTCAGAATATTCAAATGACGCTCTTGTACGGACATTAGAAGATGATGAACATAGTCCAAATTTCGTTAGGGTATTAGTTGTTTTACAAAATTTTCATGATTTTTCAGAATCATGGAATTGTCCTAAAGGTTCCTATATGAATCCTGAGCAAAAATGCAAACTTTGGGAATAATTATATGTACCTATTCCTCTGCCTATAAGAAACTGATGGCATTTTTTTCTGACTATCAGCGAAGTTCTAATTGTTTATACCTCTGGTGTACATAAATAAGGTTTACGTCTGTAAATTGATTTTATTAAAAATGTTACCTATTTATTACAATTTTTATTGTTATATTCATAATAAATATATAATTTTGTTATTTTGCTTAGTTTTTTTACATATTAGTGAATGACTAATTTGCATTTTCCCACATTAATGTGGCTTTTAATTCCCACATTCTTGTGTGATACAAGAAAAAAGGTTGTGTAATTATGAATTCTACATTTTGTAGCTGCAATTTTTATGGGGAAGGTGTTAATTCTAATATTCAATTGAAACTCAAGAAATAGAATAATAAATTACAAATATAAATTGAGTTCTTAAAATTGTTAAAAAAAAAATTTTATACTTAATAATTAGCTGTTATGATTCCTCATGCAATTATTTGCACTCTAATATGCAGTTATCTATAGCAATTCTCCCAATTTGATTTTTCATAATCTATTACATAATTTTATTTTTTAGAAAAAATAAGTAGGAATTAAATAAGGATGTATTAAAATCGCATTTTATCTAATCAAGCACTTCAAGTATAAAAATTTAATTACAACAATTAAAGAAAAAAGACAGCAGAGTGAAGTACAAAACAAGTTATTGGTAAACAATTTCAGAGTATTTCAACTAAAAAATGTTAATAATTTAAAACAAATAAAACCAGTTTTTGTAAACTGCCCTTCAAAATCTAACACAAATAATTTGATACTTTAGTGGTCAGAGTTTCAGACCTTAAAATTTCAACATACCCTGTCTTCATACGCTTATGAAAAATAAATATATCCCAGTTCAAATTCCAAAATAAGCTCCTATAAGGGCTAGATCAAGATTTTAAATGCACATTAGTAAAGGTTAAGCAGAAGTTAAGATTTATTAATTTTACTATAAAATTATTTGTTGATGTATTATGTTATGATGAAATTTTATTCTTAAGATATGGGACACGGCCAATCAAAAATTAGCAGCTACACGAGCCCTTTGGTTCTTTTAAAATGCAGGCATAATAAATTTTCCCTAGTCACATAGGCAACCATGTCAAAGGGTTTTTTTACTTGACCGATCCTCACCGAATTTCTTCATTTTACAATTACTGTAAAACAAAAATAAAAAATTAACGTGAGTCTACTTCTAATTTTTCTGCCAAACACGATTATGACTTTAAAACAATTCAAGACTAGAGGGGTGAAAATCTAGTATTACTCTTTGTCTGTCTGTTTTGTTGCAGAAAATTAAACATGACTTAATATAGTCCTAAAGAGATATCTTAATAACTGTGTCCCTTTTGCATTTTATAGGAAGTGGAATAAACAAAAAATCATTTACAGTGAGAACTGAAATTTTAGAGAATAAAATCAATCACAATTCAGTTTTTCCAATGAAAACTTTGATAGGTCAGGTACTTACTTCCCTTTTTAAAATTAACTTACAGCCTTCTTACAAAATAGTTACATTTATTTCCTTCCACATTGTTTACGTTTTTTTGTAATAAAAAAAATCTGTCTCAATTATTAATAAAAATGAAACAGTAAAACAAACTGAAAATCGTTAACAATAACGCTTCATTTGGTTCTATACTAAATTAAGAACAACCAAAGGCAAATTGTTATGTATGCACTGTTAGGACAGTGTGCAGGGTTAGGTCAAAATAATCTATCCTCTGACAAAAGAAATTAATTCAATATAGATGCAGGAATATCCAATTATGCAGAACGTATCACATTTCATGTTGAAAGGTAAATTTAATTGTTCTCTGACGGGCGTAATTTCCTAAATCGTCTTTGTTTTTGTATTTACAATAATTCTTATTATACAAAGGGGAACCTTGTGACAATAAGTCCACGATGATATTCATTTACATGTGCTTATATTTAAGTGGCTAAAGCGTTTTGTTTTTAGCTGAAGCTACTTTAAAATAGAAAACGTAAGAGAGATTTTGCGAGAAAATAAATTGTTGGCATATGACCAGCTTTAAGAAATCTTCTTGTTAAATACTTATGACGTTTTCTTGTTTGGAACTAATCATAAAAAAATGTTTATATTACACATTCTAATGAAAAAAAAATTTTTAAACAGTAAAAAAAACATTTAAGCATGTATTATCATGTTCAAAATTAGTCCACAAGAATGAAGCACAATCGGGAATAACCCAGCTGATTATTATTCAGCTATTGTCAGAAAAAAACTCAGTGAAGGCAGTGGTGGGAAATAAGATAGATGTAGGAAGGGTATCCATACTGGGAATGGGAAGAGGGAAGTGGCGTTAAGTGGAGTGTTACATTTAATGGGCGTAAAACGTTGAGTCTCGATCATTAATTGTGTATTGTAGTGTCTTTTAAAATATTTTGGGAGTATTTAAACTAGAAGCTGCAGAAATGGTTATTAAAGTGTACACATCAGGAATATCTGGAAATAAAGAGGTACTTATTTAACGCATCTGGTAATGCATAACCTTTGAGATATTTAAAAGCTTCAGCTCTTAGTTTAATAAGTCCGCGAGTTATAATATGCCTTAAGGATAAATATTATGCACTTTTTTATTTCCCAAAAAATTTAATTAGATGCCAAGTTGTAAGAACTAAGCTCATAGTTTGTGTAATTTCTCTAAAAAGCTTATCCGAATTATTTTATAACATTTACTTTGATAATCAACCTGTTTGTTCAAAGAAGTCATAAGTAATGAATACATTGTTTAAATGAATCAACCTATTTGTTCAAAGAAGTCATAAGTAATGAGTACATTGTTTAAATGGGAAAATACCCTTTGTCATCAATTTTTTTTTCGTTTTATTAAGCAACAGATATTTCACACTTGGGTTTCACAGTTTAAAACAAATGTTATTTAATTAAGACTTTTAATGTAACATACTTTTTCAAAGTTTTACATTAAAATTTATTCAAGTGTTTAGCATAAACAAGAATCTTTGCACTCAAATTTTAGTATACTGTAATTTATTTCGCTATACTTTATTGTGATTCACATAAACAGCTTATACAATGACACATAGACTAGTTAACTGTACATTTGAGCAGTACATGAAACTGTTTAGATAGTTTTTATTAATTTCTTGAGTTATATTAATGTTTAGTATTTCTTAGGTCAAAAAGAGGCAGCAGCGTATTATGATGATTCTGGAAAGTAAAAATATTAAATACGTTTCAATAGATATCACGGAACCAGGAAATGAAGCTGACAAACAATTCATGCAAGATAATGCCAAGGCGACTGACTCGAAACATCCTTTACCACCACAAATTTTCAATGAGCAAGAATATTGTGGAGTAAGTATTATTTTTTTCTTTTTTCTTTTAATCTGAGATACATTACAGAACAGCATTTTTTGGAATGCATGTACTCCCATATTATTTCATTTCACTTTAAATCTTAAACTACGCATTTGTTCAAAAGCCTTTTTGTTGCGTAGTTAACATATCCCATTTATTTAAAAGAATTTAGTCATAAAATAGATCATCCACGGTCTAATAATCAAACGGTAAATCCTCATATATAGTTCTCAGAGGGACAATTGTAAGACAGGTTAGATCTTTACAAACTATAAAGTCTGTGACTTTGGTTTCTTGCGCTATGTTTAAATTGATCTTAAAAAAAAAACAACTAAAATTTAGCTCATTTTTATAAAAATAATTAAAAAAATGTGGGCAATTAAAATAATTGTGGAAATTGAAGTAATAAACTTTGTTAATTAAATTATCTAAATTAGAAAGACATCTGGTGAAAGTTTACAAAAAAAAAAATATATAAAAATATCTGAAATATGAATTATTATATCCAAAGTTTCATGTCGTATATTACGCAAAATAATGATATGCAATATTTGTATTTATTTATTTATACAAGGACTTCTGAGAATATAAAAGAAATGAAAAAAAACTTAGGAAAGTGGATTATCTTGTGGTAGAACTCATTAAATGAAAGGCACTGCACATTTTATATAGTGGTGAAAGCCGGCAATATAATTCAATTGTGATTATCATTCACACCATATAAAGAAGTTGCTTATTTATTTCGCCCTCTTATAGCGAAAGTACTTAATTAACAATGGCATATTAAATAACTGTTATAACAGTAGCAATAATTGTAATTTTTTTTTTTTTTTTGGATAGATACAGTTAAAGAATCATTGGCACCCTAAATCATTTGCCAACTAGTGGTTCTGCCTTGAAAAGACATTATATAGCATCTGACTTTATATCCATCTTAAGACATGCTTCTTTGCCATAAATCTAATAGTATTCTATCAGCAATCACCGTATGTAATGATAAAGCAATCGACGTACAATAACAATCAAAATATTCTTAGAGACTGGAGACCCCTTTTAGATATTCAACTCATTTTGAGATTTTTTACTTAATCTTATTTTATGAAAGACGTTAAAATTTGTATAGTAGATATACTTGAAATTTCATCTAAGTACTTGACATTCATATTGATTATATAATTTTATAATTTGTATAAATGTTTTATAATTTGTGTAATTATACAAATAATTTTCAACTAATCCTCAACTATTCGTTGAGCAAGGCAGAATAACAATAAAAATTTCAGCCACTGTGACAGCTTTAGTAAATGAAGTATTATTCCTTGATGTATTTAATGAATTTCCATTATTTTTATTGAATGTATGTAGTAAATGAGTTTAAATCATTTTCACAGTTTCAAATTTCACTTCATCGAAATTTGTCTTTATTAATCGAATTTAGCATGTACATTTAGCTAATAATAAATGAATGAATGAAATAATAAATGAAGTTTTTGGAAATTTAAGTTTTTCTCATATATTTTTTTTGAATAATATTCAGGTCGGTATTTTTGTATCCCCTTATGGCTGAGGAACTTGATGGAGAACATTGGAATTAGGGGAGGCACTGTGTGGTAGTGCAATAACAATCATTCAATCATAATAATTGATACTATAATAATTTCAGTTCAGACAGTTACAAACTGACAAATAGAGTGAAGGGGTTTAGAGTTCAATATTCTAATAATTTTTAGAGCAGCTAATGATTAGGTTGGATTAAATTCTACTTGTTAAGTAAGTGAATGGCGGAACAGAATCATTCTAATTTTGCATTGAATGGCACCTCATGTGTTTATTAAACAAGATGAATAATCATTTCGTTGAAGCTGGAGCGAAATATAACAAATTTACATTTCTTTAGTTCTGTTTACTCTTATTATTACTGAGATTAGTATTTAAATAATCGTTTACATTTTCAATTTTAGGATTATTTGGGATTTGATTTATCAAATGAAAATGATGAACTCGAAGCATTTCTTAAACTACCAGTGTCTACTATTACCACCACTCCAGCTCCCCCACCTGTCATTAATGGAAGAGAGGTAATTGTTTATTTAATTTTTTTTTTTTAAATGTGCAATATCTTATTGCAATATTTATCAAGCTTTCGTTGATTACTTTAAGCTTTCCCAAACAAAGTAATTGTATTCTCTAACTGATATCTCATAAAGTAAATTTTTGTTCATTATCATTTATTGGCATAGAAACTTTTGGAAAAATTGGTATGGAAGATTAATATAATGCTCATCAATTAAATGCATTTTCAAGGGATCTTACTCTTACTGTCTAAGATATGTTTTCTCTTATTTCTCTTGTTTTAATTTTTTATTTTTTTTTGGATGGTAAATTTACGATTTATGTAGTATACTTTTTTTATGAAACGATTTGTATAAAGAAAGGATCAGTGTTTGGGAAAACTATAGAAGGTAAAATATAATTTCATCACTAATCAGATTTGATATGTTTTAGGAAAGTTATAAAAAAGACAAAATATTAACAACCTCAGGAACTCCTGTAGTATGCTTGATTTCGTATTTAAATTGAAATATTTTAGGAAACTATTACAGAAAGTTCAGAGTTTTGATTTATAATTTTATTGCTAGCGAAACTTGTACCTTGAGACTTGAATTCTAAAAAGATCGCCATTGATCTTTAATACAATTGATTTCTGGCTTTATTCCAAGTGAATTTTAGCTCGACTTAAGTTGTCTTCTATTGGTTTTTTTATTTATTTTTTTAAGTATTTGATCAATTATTATTCATAATAATAATTTAAATTTGCAGCTTTTGTTAATTGTTATAAATAAATAAAGCAATAAAATTTAAAATGACCAGGATCCATATTTCGGACAAATTGAGTAATAAATGTTTATCAAAAACCTAAAATCTTTGATAAAATCTCGTTTACGTTCCTGAGATTGTTTTCATATTTCTTATTATTAATTGCAAACTTTCACTTTTAAGTCAAGCATATGTAAGAAGTTATTGCATATTAAATGTTATTTTTTAATAATTTCTTTATTTGAATTTATTCAAATATCTTCATGAAGTTTTTCTCTGATATGACATATAAATTTGCATGTGAATTTTTGCAGTCTTCTGCTGAAAAGGATTCAAGTGATCCTCAAGTCCCGGAAAGGTGACTATTAATTATTGTTCAGATGTAATTTATATTGTTTTCATACAAAGCAATTATAATATTAAATTAGGAAGTAGGGGTTTAAGTTGTATATTGATTGCTATAGCGCACATTTGTCGTTCTTTCTAGAAAAAATGACTTCTGGATCCCAAGGCCCATGTTGTTACTTTTCAAATTCTTTAATAATTTTTACATATTTCCTTAATCCTTAATCATTTGTAGGTGTTTTTCATAATTTTTAACAGACATTGTATACATTCAGTGATGCCGTATTGGTGCCAAAGTATCCCTTGCATATTTGGCACCACTATATTTGGCATGATAATGTCCTTATCGTGTGCCCTATTTAAATAATATGTCTTATATGCCATAGTTTGGCTGTGGACGTTATTCCTGGGTCTTTCCCATTGTAAACGTAAAAAATTGTTATTAAATCGCTATCAGTTCCTTTCTTGCTTATTTAGAGGCAAGAGTTATGTCATTTATTTTTCATAATTTGAAAAAGCATATAATGTGTGTATTATAATGTTGTTACATTACATCTCTCATATCTAATGATTGTTGGACTATTGTTTCATTTCTTCTAACTACACGAACAGTTAAATGTTCAAATTTTTCGTTACTGTTTCTTGTTAATAGTCTATACACTTTATATTGTTATATCATTAACGGCCAGGAATTTCTAGCTTGTGCTTCTATATTTTGTAGACAAAATGGCTTCATAAATTCAGTGGAATCAACAAACGGAGAACTGCAAGATGAGGTTTGATTGGTTGAGATTATGAGGCTAACTAAAAAACAGTATCAGCTTCAATTTGTTATTTTATTTCAAAATATTCATTTTCGACATGAATATTCACATAAAAGTAGAATTAACAAACAAAAAATAACCAAATGTATTTAGCTGGCATTTTTTAATATGTTTTTATTTTTCTCTTAATTTTAGCCTGAAACTATTATATCTCTACTATTTTGTAACACTCGTTACGATGGCGAATTGTTGAATTTATTTAATTCTCTTAGAGCAGTTTGTTGTCTATTTTTAGGAGGAACCTTCAGTTCATGGTTTCTGCTATACTCCAGGATTGGCAAAACGGATTGAAAAAGCACTCAAGTCTCGAATTCGCAAGCCTTTACCTGTTTGTCATATATTCAATATTTTTAATTATTTTGTCAAAATGTCATTGTCGATCTTGTTGCTGACACTGACGTTGTATTGTTTCTGAGAATTTTTGTTTAGAATTGTTGTTATTTTATGAGATTCTTGTTGTCTTGTTCGTGAAGATGGATTGTTCGCATGATTTACTGTAATCCTAGTTAGAACAAAATGTGATTACAATTCCAACAAACTTTTATTGGTTATTATATGTTTAAGTCATGGTTTGCATGGATATTATTATCCATGTATGTACCTTTGATATTTGAATTTACAAAACATATTTTAACATACCGATTTCTATTGACAATTGTTCCTTGTTAGCCTCTCTGAATTTCTTTAATTTGAAAACCGCCTTTAAATAATTAACGAAATACTCCCAAAAATAGTATAATCACGGTTACTGGTTTTTTTTTTTTTTTTTTTTTTTTTTTTTTACAACAGATTAATAATAATAATAATTCCACTATATTCAGTAATAAAGTGAAATTTTATACTTTAATAAGTTAATTTCATTATAAAGGAAAAATAATTCAGTGCTGCCATTTCATTTAATACAAGTAATCCGTTCTAAATAAAAAATCACAGAAAACTATTAGGTGAAAGCTTAAATGTATGTTTTTTAATTAAATATCTCATTTTTAAAATTGATATTACGTTTAAATAAGTTCAGTAAATTTAATTTAATACGTTAAATAATGTAACATTGTATAACCTTATGAACCCTCCCCCAAAAAAGTTTTGTTATAGAAGCAATAGAATTAAACACTTTTTTCTTTCTTAAGAAAGTATTGCCAGATATTCAAATTTGTATTTTCACCGGAAATACATTTTATGAGACCACCTGGTTATGAAAGAAAGTTTTTAGAGAATGGTCTTTTATGGAGCTTTGCATTCGCGCTTCGTTTTAATTATTTACCTCAAAAATCTGCATTATATATTTAAAAACATTTGTTAGTTCTACACATTAGAAATAATTGTTATGTCGTTTTAAATGCTGAGAAGAAAAATTTTGATAGAAATAAGTCAGTTTTTTTTATAGCATGCTCATATAAAGCTTGTCTATGATAATCTTCCATTGATTAATTCAATAAGCATTCCTTGTGAATTGAAAAAAAAATTAAGTATTTGCTGTGGTTGTCTGTTTGATATTTAGCATCTAACTATACCGGAAGTGTATCTCTTGTTTGTTTGAAGTAATTTTATTTTTAATTGTTTTTGGATAATAATAGTTTTATTTTACTATACTGTTGTTATTTGGGGTGGTTACAGAAAACAGTACACGGATATTGTTATACACCGTCGCTTGCTCAACGCCTTATAGATTCTATTGCCAAGTCTATAACAAGAAAAGCACCAGATAATGATGCTATACAAGTTGGTGTTTCACTTTTGGATTTCATTATTTTTGTATTTGTTTTTAGTTTTTTTTTTTGTCTCTTTTAGCAGTTCATGTCTTTATTGTCCTGATTGTTGATTGGTGAATTCTTAGGTTGTTTGACCTGTCCCCTGTCGATTCGTCTATATGTTAGTAGCCATCAAGGCCTTTATTTTTAAGTGAATGATTTTCTTGAATTCCTTGAGACTTGATTTTTTTTTTCTTCACCTTTAATTAAATTGTTTTTGAATCTAATAACTTTTTGTGCACGAGTTTTTATTTTTTATAAATTGCTTGGTTTTGAAAATTCAGTTTTATTTAACTTTTTAGCTGTCAGGATAATCTGACTATATAGTTTGTTTTGTAGTTGTTTTTTAATGGGTGTGAAATTAACAAGGTCTTATTCATTTCTTATTGATTTCATTTCAACTAATCGAAAGTATTTATTATATTTTAACGAAACAATGTAGACAATGAAGCCATGCAAGAAAATAAGCAAGAGGTAAGTAATTCAGTGGGTAATTTAAATATATAGCGATTGTTTGGCATATTATGCTTAATTTATTCACTAAAAATATTGGAACACATTAGAACAATATATTAAACAAATGACGACTATTGCTTACTATGGTCATCAACTTCTACTGGACGATGAAGGGTTGTGGGCAATTCATGTTGTCTTAAGCGTCCAGACTAATCGTGCATGCGACATTTGAAACACTGAATCGTTAGGTATTTTCAAATACCATGTATAATTTTAATCCAGAAGTTGCTTATCAGTCTCTTTCTCGATTGAAATCGATTATAGTAATAAATTTATTATTAACAAATTCAGTTTTCTTGTTGACTTTCGATTGATACTTGCTTTGCAAAAATGAAAAGTTATATGCAAACTACATGGGGGGGGGATGAGGCGACATTATCTGTTTCTGGCACACTTTTCACACTTAAGTTATGACATAAGCAAACTGTTATCTTCCCCGCAAGGATCGTGTGCGACATTTATTCCTAGTTCTAGGAGAAATACAAGTATCAAATGCACCAGGGAGGCATTTAGCCAAATCGCACAAACTAGTGTTCCAAATTGGGAATCAATTGTTAAAGCTCTTTATTTAAGGCCTTCCCCTATTTCATAATTTGTTTATCCCCATAATGAAAGCAAATCTCAGATCATGCTGGCTCCCCCCCAAAAAAAAGATTTGTCAATTCAAATGGCTTACCTCCCAATTTACCCTCTCGTTCACATTACATTACATAAGAACCCAGAGCATAATTATGGGTTTGTAAATGCCAAAACTAATCCATATTATATCTATCATTTTATAATGTTTACCTGTGGCGCACCTGCCAAAACTTGCCAGACGGCGATTGGTTTTGGGGGACATGTTAATCACGCAGCAAGTTCCCTCGCCATTTAGTTCCGGCCTTCGCTGCCAACTGTGGCTTCCCACTTTCTCTCACGATGTTGGGTCAACTTTGACTTTGCTTTCAGGGGAATCATTTCCTGAATTCTCGCACCAAAGGCGATTGCGCTAGCCAATAGACCAACGCGTAAGGACGTCGTTTATGCATATCAGAAATTTAAGATTTACGTTTCTTTTCAATTTACGCGATTTGTTTTTTCAGTTACTTCCACTCTATACCATCACGAATCAGTTCTAAAGTCAGTAGAATGTGTTAATAAAAAAAATTATTAGCAAATTTATTTATCGGATAAAGAAGCCTTGGGGGTTTTTTATATTAGTAAATTATTTCGTTAATTGCAAATTATTTGGTAAACATCTGTAAAAAAGAACATCAGTTCTATTAATAGTTAGTTCAAAAAGAGGGCAAATATTGGATTTATTTATTTTCCCAAAGTGACAAATGCCCAATTCTTACTGCTTATAAAGTTATTTTTTAAATTTTATTTAATGTATCGTTGTTTATGGAATTAAACACGATTCTGATTTGTAATCTTTCTTAATCCATTTTTTTTTTTCTTCAGACTGATACTGTAGTAATTGATGAAGACAACATGGCTGACGGTAGTGCTATTGAAGAAGGTACAGTTGCCATCAATGAAGGACAGTGATTTTTTATTCTTTTTTGTTTTTTATTTCCCAGTTTTTTTTCAGATTCTTATTGCTATAAAACAAAAGAAAAATTACGTTTTTCAAATAAGCATTATTTATAGGGTAAATAAAGACATTTTTGAAATCATGTTATGTCATTTTTATTATATATAATATATATAATCTTTTTGTTTTATTTTTTAATTTTATGCTTACTATTATCATATTTGTGGATGTATAATTGTGATACAAATATTATAAATGAAATTAATAAAAATCAATAAAAAGCCATTGCCAATAATTAGGAAAAGGAAATAGTTGATTTTATTTAGAAAATTTTAAATTGCAGAAACTTAAGTTATTGGGCAATTATTATTATTATTTTTTGCCAGCAAACGATTATTCTAAACTATAATAAAAGAAATTATTATCTTGATTTAATCAAATATAGATTACTATTTTAGCCTGATAATAGCGGATCTTAAGAGCATCTTTGGAAATTATTCAGTATTAAGGGAGCTAGATGACGGCTGCTTGTTCATTCAGTGACGATAAGTAGAAAGATAGTTATCATAAATAAATGAAGTTTATCGTTGTTGATCTTCTACTTTGTTTATATAAAGCTCAGTTTAGAGAATTTATGAACAATATAATGGAATTGAAAATCATCATGCGATGGTAATTTAATTGTCTAAACGTTAAATTAAGTTTGTTTGATATAAGCATTTATGAATTTATTTTTTTTTTAATTTTCTTTTTACAAAATTTGCCCAAAAACATAGTTTTTCCGAATTTATTAAATGTAAAAATGTTTAGTCTATTTAGATTTTTTACTGTTTTTCTATTTCATTATTTAAATAAAAAGGTCAATTAATTACATCACTTATTGTCAGTGGTTATCATTGTGAATTAAGATTATTTCAAAATAACAGATTTTTGCTTCTTCTTCTGCTGTTGTAAATAGTTGTTATTATTTACAAGACAAATTTACTTTTTTAAATATACAAAAAAAAAGTTATTTTTTATTTTAATTTTTGAAATTATATATTTTATAATCAATGCAATTCTAGAAATATAATTATATTATAATTATTGTTAAATGTTAATATTTCAAATTTTATTAATAAGTGCTTTTGGATAGTTTATTAATGAATTTTTTTGGCTGATTAAAATCTATTGGTATCCTACTTTTTATTTTCACAATTAAAAATATAACATTTGCCACTGTATCGTTGTTTATATTTAATATGATTAATTAATTCCCTTCAAGTTTAAAGCACAAAACAAATTGCTTGAGGATTTTCCTTTTAGGGAAATTATTTTATTTGGCTTCTTTCGTGTTCACTTATTATTTAAATAATCTTTACTTCGTAGATAAATTAGAAATTAAACTCTTGGCTCAACAGACGAACGTCCGTTAATGATGTGGACTATCATCTTTGATGCGAACAGTGCTATACCATTACATGGCCTTAAAAGAAAAAAAATCTGGTGTGGAACACTAACAAAACCTTCTCTTACTCCAGTTTATATATAGTAATTACATAATATAGTAGTCTGTAGTTTTCGAACTAATCTTTCAATATGTGGACTGCGCTACATACATTAAAAAAATGAAGGACAATGTAATGAATAGCTACAAATTCCAGGGCGAAGAGAAGTTTATGTAACTAACTATTATTAATTCCTTCGAGAAATTTTTATAGGTCAATTTTGGCCTAAATTACACGCCCACATTTGACACGACCACTTCTACATTGTGATTGGTTATTTATTTATAGCTCCTTATTTCTATGAAAATCAAGTTAAGAATTTTTTTCTAATTTCCCTATGTAGGTATTCTATTAATTATCAAATTTTATTATAAAAATCTTTTGTGTAAAAATCAAGTTATTTTTAACTTAATATTTTACTATTTTAAATGTTTAATGTGAGTTATATAAAAAAAACTCAGAATTTTCATTCTATTGTTGAAAAAATAGGCAAAAGAGAATTAGGCGGAAATGGAAAATCCACCGCCATTTTTTATTTTGCCGTACATACTAGTGGGAGAAAAGAAGATTGATTAAATATATAACGCTGCCACTTTCTATATCATTATTTATTTGTTTAATTGCATTTTGTGAATGTGAAGTTCGAATCCTTTTTTTATGTTGTTGCGAGATTTTGATTTTGATTGAATTAGCTCTTGCACACAGATTTCTATCTTTAAGTAGATACCCTTTCAATAGTGTATGAACTGAAATTGCTCTGTGAAATCTGTGTTATCACAGTGTTTTGACAAAACATCCTGATGATTGGCGAACGCCCGAAACCGATCGATGACCATAAAAAGAAGCAGGCTAACACGAAAAATATCTCCGATGCTTTCCAGCTCAGCGGAACCAAGCACAAAGAACTCTTTCAATATTTGTGGACTGCGCCACATACATTAAAAAAAAGGAGGACAATATAATGAATATAATAATGAACTCCAGGTTAAAGAAAAGATTTTTTAACTAAATATTATGAATTCCTTTGAGAAATTTTTATGGGTGTTTAACATCAATTTTATTTTGTGCCACTAGTATAAACGGCCTATTAAAAAATGGTGGAGTTTCATTGGATAATTTTTGGCTAATTCTGTTTTAACAACGGAATGAACATGCTGATTGTTTTTTTTTTTTTATAGTTCACATCAGTAGGTACAATAGAGGATTCCTGGTGCAGTCCCGATAGGCAGGCGAGCAACTTGTGCTACGAGTGTGCGAGAGAGAGGGAGATATTCTCCAGTATCTGTGGGCGCGCGCGCGTCAAATCAGCATTTATTTATTTTTTTAATAAAAAAGTTAATTTTATTTTGTGTGTATATGTGTTTAATGTTAAATTATATAGAACTTTTCGCGGTTATTTGTTTACTGTTGCCTCATTATGAAATATATTAGATAGAATATTACTTTCATTAATATTTTAAGTAGGGGAAATGACCTCCAGTGACCTTAAAGATTTGGTGAATAGTGGGGGATATTTAAGTTGCTAGTGGCATGTAGATTGCATGTTTGCTCAGCTAACAACACATTTTTACTCAACAAGAATGAGATCAAAGAAATGATAACTGGACTCCTGAAGAATGTGTACCAGTATTCGCTCTAAAATGCAACAAAAATATGATTTACCTTCAAACAGAAGACTTAGTTGAGGCTCTGGAATCAAGTAAGTTTATTTGCATGGATTTCTTTAATAAATTCACCGCAAGTATACATTTGTAATCTTTGAAAAAAAAAATTAAGTAGGGTATCATTCGGAATTTATTTGCTGTGTGGCATGCTTTCCGAGAAAAGTGGGTGGTGCATGTTATAATTGTCATCTCTATAATAGGATAACAAGACTAATTTCAAATTATTAAAAATATCTACCTGCTAGATTTCATGAAGATAGATTTTGTTTGAGCTGTAACTGATAGATACAAATTTTTTAATCAAAATGAAATTTTATAATAACTTTCTAGTTGTAATTGAATTCAAATATCAGGCAATTTTGCCATAATCAGGGGATAAGGACATTGAATTTAATTGAAAGAAAATTATTGAATAGTTAAGTACGTTTAATTAAGTATACATTTTATACGAATAACAAAATTAAACAAAAAGACAAAACCTCTTAGTTTTTAATTTTAATACAAAAAAAAAGTAAACTTGTTTATCAGATAGCATGGTTCCCTGAAAAACAGTTCTACCATATCATTTATACTCTTTAACATTATCTGATGTGATGGTTACTGAAGAATTGACTCTTAGTTTACTGTTGGAATATTCACCGCAAGTAGACTTAATTCAAGAACGAATCTGAGACAAGGAAGGTTTTTCCGTCACTTTACGTTATTATTAAATAAAGTTATCACAAATATATATTAAATTTTCAGTACTTCCTCCATAAAATATAAATTTTGATGTTTCTATAAAATATAAGAATGCATTCACCGGATAAGCTTATTTGAAAGGAATTATAAACAATAATTTCTTAAATTATCTAAACAAGAATGAATATTTGGGCGCTAATGACCATGGCAGTTGATGCGCCAAAAAAAAAAGGAATATTTCATATATTACAATTTTAAGAACTAATTTATAATGAAGGATCTTTTATATCCATGAAGAAATATACTTTTTAAGATATAAAGAAATAATTTTTTTTTAAAAAGAATAATCTTTTGTGGTCATACCATTTATCTCTTGAAATAATAATAACTGGTAACGCTTTTTTATCTATTATCATCAACTATCACGCTTTCATAAATTATTTAGAAACAGTCTTAAAATAATACATTTATGTGTATATTTATTTTAAATGACTAATAAATAAATATAAATTAATAATAACAGAAATTAATCTGTGCCAAAATATTTTTGACCAAAATGGTTTGGTGCGACGTGGTGCAATTCGGAAGTAAGAATAGTCATCTGAAACAAAAATAAAATGTGATAATTAATTTAAATTAAGCACGTTTTTTTAAATATGTAATTACAAAAATTATAACAAAATTATCTTCAGAGAACGTGTTTGTTTACTGATGGGTGATTTTGTTTTATTATTAAATTTTATTATAACGATCTAGGCATGTAAGCTTGCCAAGCTTTAATTAATGGAAGAAATTATTATAATGTAAGTTAGAGATCCTGAAATCTTTTGGCTTTGAATAACTACCAATTTATATACCTAGTATTACTAAGCCCTCATGGCGTGGAGGAGGGGAGCGGGCAACTGTCCTTGACCAAGTTTGCAATTGTCAAGAGAACTCTTGACACAGTACAATGTTTTGCATGTATGCATGATGAGGCTATGAATATTTGTCCCTCAGCTGTGAATGAAGTTATCCTCAATCTCTCACCTCTGCAACTTGTGGTAGAGAGGTAGCTGAGGGAATGGGGAGGCGCAAGGAAGGGGGCCTTAGCACTAGGGAGTGGTTATCCCTATCTGCCAACTCCTTTCCCTGGAACCTCCCCAGGGGTAGTGTGACTAAGAAGTATAACTTCGTTAAGAATTTTTCTTTGAAGCTGAGTACCAAAAGAGACTGGAACAATGGATCCGCTCTCTGGTATCAGAGAAATGCCATTAAAGTATACGGGCGGGTTCAAGACCCCCCCCCCAGGGAATTGGGGCCGGGTATTTGGGCCAAGGATCAAATACTCGGAGCCCAGGGGTAAGTTTCCGCACCTTCCAGGCGGAATTCACTTAACTGGAGGGTGCACTCAATTCAGCCTCGATAGGGAATATGGGAATCAGGAGATTATAATCCTATCCGATAGCCAAGAAGCTATTAAAGCACTGAGTTCTTATGTTATCAGTTCTAAAATGCGGCAGTTTGGAAAGCCTTGGCAAATTCAATGATCTGGGTAGAAACAATAAGGTTAACCCTATGTTGGGATGGCAGGGCATGTTGGCGTTGAAGGGAAGGAGAAGGCCTGGAAAGGAAAGGAGCAGGATCCCTCTTTTTGGGCCTGAACCAATTTCTTTTAGAGGAGCTCAAGAAGGATGACGAAGTGAGGAGGACTCAACTCTGGAACACCCTCCCAGATCTGTTTAGGAAATTAAAACCATAAAAGGTCTCAACGGTCTAAGTAAAAATAAGTTCCGCATTCTCACAAGTTTCCTCACGGGGCATTGTAAACTCAGGCAACACCTTAAAAAGCCGGGCTTAGAAGATGATAATAGATTCTGTGGGGAGATGGAAGAATGACCAATACACCTCCTAACTGTGATGCTACTTCAGATAAGATTTAGTAGCCTGAGTAGTAACTAAGCAGAAGAGGGGAATATATCCTCCATAGAATCTTCCAGGATATTGAGATTTCTTAGATACCTAAACTTGGAAGGGGTGCTATAGGTGAATAGGCGAGACTACCCCCAGAGGGGTACCAATAGAATAGAAGGACAGACCATGAAGGTCGCAGTGCATTGCACCCTCCCACAAAATAAAAAAAAATATACGGCTTATAAATGAAAAGCATGATCCAACAGCCCATGAAGGACAAGGACGGCAATTTTTATTGGGTAGTGTCTGGTAAGCACGCCGTGGTTCTCAATACCGTTTAGTTCTGACCTTTGCTGCCTAGGTACACTACCAACTGTAGCTTCCCACTTTGCTGAGTCAACACCGTCTGTGCCCTCGCGGGAATTTAATCTGACCAAAGGCGAGTGCGAGCCACTAGACCAATGTGCGAAAGCTCATAATGAAAAGTTTTGAATTATTTACCCTCACACGTAGTCTGGAAGCTAGCGCACTTGCCTTTGGCGCGATAATTCAGACATTTATTCCCAAGAGGTGTCTTAAAAGTTGGAAGTTCGTAGCGGATCTGGTACCAAAGAACAGAAGTAAGCGGCAGTGGTGCTTATCAAACGCCGCGGCGCCCAATAAAGGTCTCAGGTCTGGCAAGCTTTGACTCATGAGATGTTGTGCCAAAAGTTTCGAATTATTTTATTTCTTAGCTTTATAAATTTTATTTCGCAAATGCATCTATTGTTCTATAAACGACTGTTATTTCAATTTCGTTGAACTTAAGAAAACAAAGCTTAAATAATAGGAAAACCTCAGATTAGGTTTTATTTATTATTTTTTCTTCTTTAACTGGACTACACCATCTCTACATTGAGATGTAAAAAAAAACTGATCATTTTTAATTAAAAAAAAAATCATAGTCCAAAGTTCTAATTCATAAAAAATTATGAATTTTCCAGAAAGCGTTACAATTCTGGCAATGTCGAAAATTAATTAATTTTATCATCGCTCAATCCTAAGTATAAAGCTCAAAATCTTAAAACTCTCGAATTTATTACCTGTGGAAAAGCGTGAACAACAGCTTTAGCAGCAAATGGAGTAGAAAACAGATTTGATAATATGATGTTTTCTTCAAGTACATTGTGCTCTTTTAGAACAGTCACTGCTTTAATGACTGTATTGCCGGTACCTAAGAATAAAAAGAAGCAAAAGCTCAATGCAAAATTAATAAACATTAAAGTGTTGCTTTAAAAAGCTCTAATTTTCAATAATATATATGTGAAAATGAAAGGTTCAAAAAACTATCCTTACTCATTATTGGATACATTAGCAAAACTTTTCTGGAAGCTATATCTTCAGGAAACCTAGCATAAACTACTCTTGCCTCATGGGTTTCTGCATCTGATTCAACCAATATTTTACCAATTCTTATCGATCTGCAACAGTCTCTGAGTCCCTATAAAGTAACAAAAAAATAAATTTAGGTTTATAAAAATGTCTTGTTTGTCAGAAGTAAGAACTCGGCAAGTATCTCTTATAGCCAGACTCTAATACATATGCCTTACGGATAATCAAAAATTTTTAAATGAGAAGATAGTATAATTTTAGGATAACTGTAAATAATCAACATAAGTTTAATGTAATTAATAATTAAAACGGTTGGACCAAATTTAATGGCAGTGTTAATCTTAAACTGAGATTTTATGGTATTTTCTCCTTCTTGAATCATTAGTTTTATATTAATTTCAGCAGAGAAAAACGAATGGATTCCCAATACAAATAAGGAAATGGAAGCAACAAGAATACATGACTGACCTTTCTTTCCTCATTACCATATCATAAAGTTAACTACAATGATTATAATGCTAAGACTCTTTTAGCTAATAAAGCATTAAGTTGAGACACTTTTTATACAAGTCTCACAATACTGGCAACTAGCAACGGACGCCACAATGAATTCCAATGAATCTGTCTAAAAAAACTACCTACACTTTAAGAAAATTAGATTCCTCATATGTTCATCAATCATTAATAATTATTATACTATAATATATAGTATATAAATCTTAAATTTTTATGCCAGATAATATAATTAATATATACCTGTTCCATTGCTTCACCACTCCTAACTATACTAACTCCACAATTGCCTCTCTGGTATTTCAACCCATTATACTTGGCTCCAGTTGGAGTTGTTATCACACACTCACTAAACGGTAACTGATTAAGACTCTCTTCAATAACGAGACGAATCTGAAAATAATATTACGAAATTACTAAATTTCTTTAAAATATAAAATAATTTTAAAGTAATACGTCAAAATAATAAACAGTATTGACATTTACAGTATTTTTTAAATTATTTGGCGGAGTATATTTATTCATTTGGGTATATGTAATTATCATTAAGTAAATACGATCCATTGGCCTTAGTATATTTTGAAAAAATATTTTAAGGAATCTCAAAAACACATAATTACAATTAGCAAATATTAAATAATAACTATAATTAAAATAAAACTATTAAAACTTCTATTATTTCCTTGTTTAGTTTTTATTCTTTATATACATTTTTATTAGCAATAAGTAGTTTTTATAAGCAGTATTTTTTCTAAAAATTTATTTATTTTTCCCCTTTCTACCCTTGAGGTATAACTAGTTACTTTTCGTTTTGAATACTTAAGCTATTATCACTTATTTTTATTTATGTTTTGTCTTCTTTTATTATGTTTGCTATATTAATCTTATCTTCATTTGAACTATTGAGTTTTTTATGTTACTTACTTATTGTCATCTTTTATTTTTTAGGAATCATTATGTTTTGGAGGTTATTTTATAAAGACCTTTAACTTAAACATCTAAATTTGGGTAATATTTGATATTTTCTACTTTCTCTGAAGATGATTATTCATCCTGTAGTAGGTAGGATATAGATTAAATTTATTATAAGTACACATGACTCAAGTTCATAATTAAAATCTCGGTTGCAATAGTATATTAATATAAACATTAATTACTAAAAACTAAATAATTCGCCTCAGCGGGGTTGGGAGTAACTTTTTCCTATAATAAAGCAGGTCATATTCTTTATTTCTATAATTATTTTATTTTTATTTGTGATTGTAAAAATTACTATATTTAAAATTTACCAAGCGATCTGCATAAAATTTGAAGTCACTCCTTGTGGTATTCCTGTGAATGAAAATGCAGGTGAAGCAAGAAGATAATGCAAAACAATTACTAAGACTCCTAGAAAAGGAAGTCTTGAAATAATTTTACTAAATAAATAAAAGTTACCTGTCTCTTAAAATTGTTTGCAACTCTCTAACTTGATCATTTGTTGGTAATATTTTCAATTTAGGTCCATATTCTGCAAACAACTCTTTTTTTATATCTTCATTAATCCTCAAATGGTCACCTCCTGGGCCAATTTTATCATTCAATACTTCAAACGTCTCGGACATATTAACTAAAGTTAACTCAACTGCTTTCTTGGAATCTTAATGTTTAACACTAAACATGTGACCAGTAACTACAAACAAACCTTACTTCTTATTACCTCGTTAGTTCTACAACCTCATCAACAGCTGTTAAGTATTGAGGACCAGCCAGGCAGGTTAGGCTGACTTTTTATCGAGATTCGAGATGAAGGCTGCCTCTTCGTTGAAATATGGCAGCCACATTGTTTTTGGAAAGGATACCGTCAAATATTAACATTGCAAAATTAATCTTTATAAATAGAAGAGGACAGTGGAAAAGTTTTAACAACAATCACATAAACAAGAGGAAAGTTGACTTTTATAGAACATACGTTTCTTTAGGATCTGGGAACTCTTCCTTAATTTGTACAGGTCTGAAGGTGAGGAAATTTGTTATTTAGTTGTGCCAAAACAAGTTACTGATTCCCTACCTTGGATATATTATGTTCGTTTTCGTTTTATGCTAATTTTGTGAACTTACGGTTTTTAATATTTTGTTTTTCCGTTAAGTTTGGAAACATCTCTTAATTTATTCGGAAATTGCATTCATTCAGAAGTGGGGAATCACTAACCAAAATACCATTTGTTATGTATATATTTTAAAATATCATTTATTATTATCTACAATACGATATCATAATAGAAATATATAATATTACATATCATGAGTCATGTATTTAAAATTTTGTATATTATATTTTATCAATAGTAATGGGTCGCACCTCAAGGAATCGAAAAAAGAAAAAGATGAAAAACCGAATTTCATTTTTGAATACAGAGGACAGTTTTTTTAATTTTGTCAAGTGGCTTCTATCAGAAGGTTGGAGACCTGCTTGTAAGCTTAAAATGAGTTCTTTTCCAAAAACTGGACGTGGATTAATGGCAAAAGAGCTAATTGCTCCCAATACTGTTATTGTTAGGATTCCTGCGCATTTGCTCATTTCAGTAAAATGTGTTTCTGAATCTCCTTTAGGCCATATATTAAAAGCATGCGAAGCTTACTTTTCAGTTCAACAAGTTTTAGCTCTTTTCCTAATATGGGAAAAGCATATAGGTATTAATTCTTTTTGGCGCTTGTATATTGCGACACTTCCGCAAAAGTATACGTCACCACTGTTTGCAAATGAACGTGATTTGGATAAATTACCAAATTTTATCAAGGAAAGAATTTCAGAGTTACGAAGTGATGTTGAAAAATTGTATAAATCCGTTCAAAACTTTATCGGAGGGAAAGTTTGTCTCCATTGTAAAAAATATTTGTTTAATGTCTTCACTCCCGACGAATTTAAATGGGCTTGGTTTACAGTGAATTCGAGATCAGTATATATATCACCCGAACAAAACTTCCCTCATGATCTCAAACTTACAGATGCCAATTCTCTCATTCTTGCACCTTTTTTAGACATGTTTAACCATTCTGATGATGCAAAGGTTAATGCTTCGTTTAATAGGAATAGCAGCAGTTATGAAATAGAATCACTTATAAAATATAATTGTTATGATGAAGTTTTTGTGAATTATGGAGATCATTCTAATTTAAAACTGTATCTGGAGTATGGTTTTGTTTTAAATAAAAATAAGAACGATATAATTTTTTTTAACAAGTGTGATTTTAATGTCGAAACATTTGCTTATACTGTAGATGACTATACAAAGAAGTTAAATTACCTCATTAGTAAGAATTTTCTTCGTGATCTATATTGTACATCAGAAGGTTTATCGTGGAACATGTATGTCTTTTGTTATGTGTTTTCCCCCAGTTTTGCATTTGATGAGAGTGCAACAAAAAAAATATATTCGGGCACTTTTGATACTAATGACTGGTATAATATTTCTAAATTAGGCAAAATTGTGTTAAAAAATAAGTTAATAGAATATCAGCAATATTTTTACGAAGTGGATAAATATGTAACTGAAAATAATTGTAACGAATCATTACGTATTGGAAGTTATTTGCTAAAAGCATATATTGATATTTTAAATGATTGTCTAGTTAAATTTGACAGTCAGTGTGAAAATTTGATACTTTAAATAATTTACATTTGTACTTGAAATGTGCAAAGTGCGTTAATATTTGTGTAATTAATTTAATAAATTGTATTTTTTATAAATTGACATTCATTTTGAAAATTATGTAATCACCTTAATTTTCTATCATATCACTTATGGAAATTCTATCATTACTTGTTTGGTGTGTGATTATTTACACTAAAAATTAAAATTTGCAATGAAAAACCTTACATTGCTGACTGAAATATTGTCAGTCACAGTTCTTATTGACAAATTTTCTTAAAATTCGGAATATTTACTAAAATGTTTAGTTCCTTTATTTCGTTTTAGAAATGACAAACAGAATGAAGCTTAACTCAATTCCCAGAGCCCTAAAATTTAATTTTTTGATACAAAAATCCAATATAAATAATAAGATTGCTATTAACAAGTGATACCAAGTTTGAAGAAAATCGTTAGAGCCATTTTAAAAAAACGCGAGAAATTTCTGCGAAGACACTGTCGAGATGAGATTTTCTTGAAATATGGAATATATGTTTTTAAACACATGATTCTATAAAAGAAACATATAATGTCGTTGTGATATGATGTTAGCAGGATGAGTATTTTCTATATTTCCACAGCACTTTATTGGGAAGGCAGAGGACATGCTCCCCTAGATATTAATTTTTCTAGAAAAGCCGCGTAAACAATATTTGAAGTTTGAAGGGTATCGTTGGAACCGCTATCTAGAAAATCGCGAAGAACTGAAAAAACAAACAAGGAAGGCTCACTTCCATGTAACGAATTTTGACTTCTTGTGGGATGATGCTAAATTGAATGTCATATGTGGGGGTTTCCCAATTTTTCCTTGTTGAAATATGTAACAACATTATGTAGACCATTTGCTAAGAACATGATTTTCTAGTTACCTTAAATATACGTATTACCTTAAATTACGTATTAAATATACGTATGTACCTTAAAGCATGTGTAACATTGATAAAACTCGATTTCGGAAATGTACACTCAATATTTATTTCTTACAGGAAGTAAGCGTTTAGAAAAAGTAATAGTATTGTACGAATTCATTCATACCATTTTGACATCTGTGGAATTTTTTGCATAAGATTCTTACATTTGCCAGATAGTACAGAAACTCGACAGAAAATTAACAATATTTGAGATCAAAAAGAAATTGTATACTATAAGAAAACAGAAACGGAAACTATTTTTCATCTTTCATTTTTCATTCGTTGTATAAAAGACCAAAATTGAAAAACAAAATCTATTAATAACTTTACAGTTACTACATTTAGAAGGAGAAAACTATGTGATGAAATCTTGCAACGAAGATATTTTCAGTTAGGAAATGAGTAATCTTATTTTATTTCTTTATGCTCTAATTGATTTACTTAAGTTTTAAGAACGAAGTTTCGCTTACACAAGTTCGCGATGGAACTACGAGAATTTTTTTGAACCCAGTCGATATTTGTGCTTTTAAAAGAACAACTGCACAGATATTCGTATAGTGGTCTGTTTCTGGAACGTATAATTTGAATAGGAGCTGAGATGTGACAGTGCCTTATCACAGTCCTATTAATAAATTATTATCATTTGTCATAGAGTCAAAAAAGTTCGTTGCAAATGGGCAACAGCAAAAATGAATTATTACTTTCTTTGAGAGAAATTTATAAATGAAAATAATATACCCATATAATAACAGAGAGGGAATATGGTGATTTTAACACATGAGAGAAGGTATCTCCCAGTGGAGTTCCACTAACATAACTTTCATCGGTCACTGAGGTAATCAAGTGGATAACGACGTTGTGTCGGTAGGGTGCCTGAGGAAGTACAGGCAGAAAGAGGGCATTAAGATGGTAATCGTAGTATTTGCTCTATCAACATCTAATTATATGTGAGACAAAAGAAACTTTTAGGGCAATAAGAAGGGTAATATTTGAGGCTTAATGGAGTGCATTCATCTGATAAAGGATTTGAATTGGAAGGATGATGGGTTGGAAATTAGAATGTTGGTAAAGCACTAATCTTTGCATCCAGTCCAGAAGAGTTTTCTAATTGAGGTGATTATCTTCACTTGTTTAGAAAAGTTTTGTGCATTCATCAATTAGTCAGAGAAGTTATAGCGTGATTGAGTTCTGCTCATTTCAGGCGTGGAGGAAGTTCAAGTTAGAAAAAAATAGATAGACAGGATTGTAGCTAAATAATTTGTTTATAACCCCATGGAGGGTAACAGTGCAAAGATTACTCGATGTGAGAGCATGTACTTTATGGATTTATTTTTATAAATTTTATTTAACAGTATTATTGGGAATTTATGACATTAAAAGACGAGATGAAATTTAGTGCAACGATGCAAGTATTTTCTATAAAAAATTTGGATTTACATACCTGAATATGGTGCGGAAATAAATTTAGCCAAAGCAATTTAACCAAATCATTGTAGTTTCATTAACTGCCTTTTTTTTTTTTAGGGATTTTTCTAATTTCCGGGGGTTTCAAAAACGAAAAGATCTCCAAGCGCTCTACTGCTCACCATCCTATCGAGAGCATCCTTTTCCCTCAGATCATGTCCATTCAAAGTCTCCAAGACATCCCACAAAATATTCTAGGACGACCTCTACTTTAGCGCATCCTATTCAATTTCTTCGTCTTCTACTAATTTAAATACTAATACATTATGTAATTTGCATAATAAAAATTGTGTGTTGATTTTTTTTTAGACACTTTCGCTGAGATCTCCAGAAGAAATACTTGATAAGAAAAATGTGGTTTGCTGCAAATCTTATAAAACAAGAAGTTTTAAAATTGTGTTGCCGCCAGTTCAGAAGAAACGAGATTGTTTTCATCCTGGCGCATCAGCTCTTGCAAGAGATTCATTCGGTACCTTTGAAGGTACCAAAGAGATCACTTCCAGAGATATGCTGCAGGCTATGCTTTCTTACATATGGCCAAAAGTGTGTACATAATTAATCCATACACATGTAATTAATACTAATACATGTAAACAATAATGTAAATAATCCCCTGGTGATTCTAACACAGAGCCTCACTCGTTCTTTTTACTTTTAAATAATAGACTGAGAAATGATTATAACTTGTTTTAAACTTATTCTCTGTAAATATGTAATTAAATTTAATTCATTTCTCTATTTCAAACCTGTTTAATAGAGACTAGTGTCTAATCACAAACTAAATCTTTTTACTAAAATTTCACTCTTTCAACGAGAAACTGTTGAATAATATAATAAAATTGATAGTGTTTTCTATTATTTTTGATTCATAAAAACTATTAAAACTTGTAGGATGATCCAGTAGTAAAAAGAAGGGTTTGTTTTGCTTTAAGTCTTCTCGTAGGAGCTAAGCTTCTTAATGTTACTATCCCCTTTTTGTTTAAATATGCTGTGGATGATCTAAATAATTATTTGAATATATTAAGTATGGAGAATGCTCCAGAAACGATAGCTACTAGTGCAGTTGCCCTACTTGTTGGATGTAAGTTATAATAATTAGGTAAATAATAATTTCTTTAGTATTTACATATCTGCTTGCTTTCAATTTTTGAGTTGAGAATTGTCATAATTTCTTAACAGTGACTTTGTACAGACGGCATAGCAAGAGCAGGAGCTTCAGGTTTTAATGAACTAAGGAACGCAGTGTTTGCCCGAGTCGCACAGCATTCAATTAGAAAAATTGCACGAAATGTATTTGTACATCTTCATAATCAAGATCTTTCATTTCATTTATCAAAACAGACTGGCGCATTGTCCAAGGTAAATAATTTAGAAATGAAATTTCAATTAATATCAGTAAATAAATGAAAGTTATAGTTATTAGACGGGAAGTTTAGATGTTTATTAAAGAGAAGGAAATAAAAAATAAGAGAAAGTGCTAATAATATTAAGAATGTCACTAAAAAGCTCATAACGATTCATCAATTTTTCCGTCATTTCGCTCTTTCAATTTTACTTTGTCAACGATCATACAATTTCTAAATGCAATTTATATTATTTACAATCTTATATGGTTTGTTTACTTTCAGACGATTGATCGTGGAAGTAGAGGTATAAACTTTGTATTATCTGCAATGGTGTTCAACATTGTACCCACAGCATTTGAGTTGATATTAGTTAGTTCAGTATTGGTTAGTTGTTACATAAAATTTCATTATTTTCATTGACATTTTTAGTAAATTTCATAAGTCTTAGTTCAAGGAAATTTGTACAGGGTATTAAATGTGGTGCAGCATTTGCCGGTTTATCCTTGGCATGTGTTGGAATCTATGCCCTATTTACGCTATTGATCACGCAGTGGCGTACAAAATTTAGGGTGTATATGAATCAAGCAGAAAATGAAGCTGGAAATAAAGCTGTAGATTCATTGATCAACTATGAAACTGTTAAAGTAAGTAAAACTTTTTGTTGCATTTGATTAATTAATAATTTTATGACTAGTAATTTTAGTTGCATCCACATATTCAGTAATTTTATTATTTATAATTTTTTTTTTTTTGCATTTAGTATTTCAATAATGAATTATATGAAGCAGAAAGATATAATAGTTCATTATTAAAATATGAGTCAGCATCCTTAAAAACTACTACAAGTTTGGCTCTTTTGAATTTTGGTCAGAATGCCATATTTAGTGGTGCTATTGCGATTGCTATGGTATTAGCTGCCAAGGAGATTATGCAAGGTAATTTTTTTTTAATGTTATTGCTTTATTTTTTGTGTTTCTGTCTGTATAATGGAATTTGCTTTAAATATTCAGAGTGAACAGATTTATTCCCAGATTAAAATCAAACATTAGTTGTTAGAATATTGTAAAAAAATCTGGTGTGAAACACTCACACAACTTTCTCTTACTCCAGTTCTCAAAATTATAATTGACAAATTTTATAGTTTGTGTACCAAATTAATTCAAATACGATGATAACTGAAAAAACCGTTCAGTAAAAGCGCACTTCCGGTTAACTAATATTCTTGAAACTTGGCATTTTGGTCATCCATTTTGTTTGTATGATAGAATTGTATAATCAACTATGATAGCACTTTAGAGAAAAACATAACCCCACCCCTCCCCAAAAAGTGCCCTTAAATGAATATTTCCGGAGAAAGAAATGCTTCAAACAAAAGTTGTAGCTCTTTGTACATGTAGTTGATATACCAAGTTTAAAGAAAATCGTCGGAGCCATTTTTGAGAAAATCGCAAAAAAGTAAAAAAAAAAAACACAAAGTGGTACTTTTGGTTTTGACAGATGACCCACTGTCAGATGACATGGTGATACCTAAACGGAATATCAAGTTTCAACTTTCTAGGTTTTTCGTTTTTGAGCTATGCTGTTCACATATACACACACAGAGAGAGACAATTCACACAGGCACGCACACACACACACACAGACCATTTGCTAAAAACCACTTTTTTGGACTCAGGGGACCTAAAAACGGATATTTCCGGTGAAAACTCGATATCGAAAATTTGATATGATTACAATACTTTGTGGAGTAAGAGAAAGTAAAAAGGGAGATGCTAATTTTTGTTTTAATCTCTTTGTAATATTAATTGATTTAACAAATATTTACAGGTAATCTGACTGTAGGGGATTTAGTAATGATAAATGGATTGCTCTTTCAACTCTCCGTACCTTTAGGGTTTCTTGGTTCTGTATATCGAGAGGTGAGACAGGCCCTGATAGACATGCAGACCATGTTTACCCTCATGACCAGAAATCCAACTATAAAAGTAAGAATATTAAAAACATTGCTTACTTTATTTAGTGCGGGTAATTTTTTTTTTTTTTTTTTCATAATTCCAAACAATTTTCAGAATGCTCCAAATGCGAAAACTCTCAATTTATCTGTAGATAATGCTACTATTGAATTTGATAATATATGTTTCAAATACACTGAAGGGAAACCCGTTTTCAGTGGCTTGTCATGCTCTATACCAGCCGGGAAAAAAATTGCAATTGTGGGAGGTTCTGGTACTGGGTATGAACATATTAATCATTTAAAAAAATTATTTATAAGTCACACTTTACTGCAGTATTTTGGGTGGAATAGAATCCATCAAATATTTTATGTTCCTGCATTTAAGAGATTTTTTTTATTTTTTATTTGATAGGTAAAGTCTATGATTGCTACTATGTGCTTTTCTTATAGCGAATATGTTGGTATGATTTCATTAAGTTAGTTAAATTTTTTTTTTTTTTTTTTTTTTACCACTAGGAAATCTACCCTAATTAGGCTGCTGTTTCGTTTTTTTGAACCAGATTCTGGTAGAATACTTATCGGAGGGAATGATATTAAGGATTTAGATATTGACAGTTTACGTAAAGCTATAGCAATTGTTCCACAGGTAAGCCAATTTATATTGCCCTTTTATTGGACTGTCATTTATCACATGTCCAGCTTAAGACATTAGCCCCGTAGATGGAAGGGGATCTAACCATTTCTTCAATGATTTTGTAAGATAACATGTCCTACCCTAATAACGCTGACACTTGTAACATTCACGCAATACATGTAGCGGGACTGCTCCTTGGGTTTAGTGTTACTACAAATTCTAGCTCACCCACATATATTCGTCGACATTAATACACTTTGACACAGCTATATTCTATGTGTAAATACTCATAGTCCTCAATAGATTTTTCTAAGTCGCACTATTCCGCTTCACAGCCACTCTTTATACACATCTAGTCTAGATATTAACATGGATTAGAGTGCGATTGCCTGAGTAGGCTAAGATTAACATAAATCCAATATGTAAGAATACATAATAAACCAGCTTCCTGCCAAGACATCTCATTAATAGTTGAACATGAAGTCTATTTGAAAAGCTAACACTACTTTATTTTTTTGATATTAAACATATCAGTGTAGGATATTTATTCAGTGTGTTACGTGTAATAATTACTGTTAATTTTTTTCATACGATATCCAATTTGAAATTCAAAATAACGTTTATTTTAGAGATGTGTGTACTTACTGAAATATTCAATTAATTAACCTTAACCAATTTAGGATTCGGTATTATTTCATGACACAATTAAATACAATCTACACTATGGTGACTTCAGTAAGAGCGATGATGAGGTAATTGTTGCTTCAAAAATGGCAAACCTTCATGAATCTGTAATACATTGGCCAATGGGTTATGAAACTCAGGTAATCTAATCTTACAGATATTTATATTTAATTAAACATAGTATTTTCGTTTGTGATATTAGTTTCATTTTATTATAAACAATATATGTTTAGGTAGGAGAAAGAGGATTAAAATTATCTGGTGGTGAGAAACAAAGGGTAGCCATTGCTAGAGCAATCCTTAAAGGATCACCCATACTTGTATTTGATGAGGCAACATCATCTTTAGATTCAATTACAGAACATGTACGGATTAATTTATTGTTTCCGAGATTTAGTTTAATAGTATATTGGATAGTAAATTTAGAAAAATTACCAAAAAAATACAGTTGTTTTCTTGGTTATAGAATATACTGGATGCTCTTGATGTTGCTACACGTGGTCGAACATCGATCTGCATAGCACATCGATTATCCACAGTAATGGATGCAGATGAAATACTTGTCTTAGACCAAGGAAAAGTAGCTGAACGTGGAACTCATTGTTCTTTGTTAAAAAATCCAGATTCTTTGTATACTAAAATGTGGAAGATACAACATACTTCAGCATCAAATGACAAAAGAAATAAGGCATAAAAGTTATACAGTTCTATATAACATCTGCGTGATTGAAAATATATTTTTCCAGAAAAGAACTTTCTTGAAAGATAAATATATACATTTTTTGGGACGATATATGAATAAATTTTATTGTCCGTGTAACCTCATAGTATTTATCTCTAGTATATATACAATGCAGTATGAGTACTGCATTTCTTAGTTTTAAACTTCAATCTAAGCATAAAATCAATGGGCATTAGTTTAAGAGTGTATGATTCATTATATTATTTGTTCAATAGTAAAAATCATTATTTGTGCATCAGAATAAAAATCGTCACGGTCAATAAAGAATAACCCTTGCCCATATTTGACTAGGAAAATTCGGTTTGTAACAGTTTTATGAGCTACATAACATGTAAATAAATATTTAACTTCTTTCTTACATTTTTCTATAGCGAAACACCTCTTCCATAGTCTAGAAAGTATTTAGAAAAATTGTTAGCAAATAAAGTTCATATTCATAATATAAAGCCCCCTTTTCCTTGCTTTTAAATAATTTTTTGCTTTTTTAATAAAATCTAAGAAGGCAAAGCTTCATTATTGAATTACTGTAAAGGTATAGCAGAAAGAGAGAGCCATTGATGAGTAATTTTTTTAAGATGTGTCAAACGAATATTGGACAAATACATATTATGTACTCGGTGAATATTTTACATTACCACAAGACATATTAAATGCCTTGACAGAACATATTTGTACTCAGTTCTTAACAAGAAAATGATTCTCCTGAATTGAGGAAGGAAGGCTAAAATTTATTTTTAAAAGGTACTTTAGTTCGTTAAAAGTTCAAATATATTTCTGCACATCCTACAGATAAGCCGTCTCAATTAATGATTAGAGTCAATAGAAAAGATCTGAATTAGATCCATAAAACTAAGTAATTGATTCTTTTAGGTATCAATTCTATCAAACATATCTATTTAATAATGTTAATGGCATACTCCAAAATATAAGTTATTGTGTGAAGATATTGATTAAATCAGGAAGTAAATGATATAATAGAATATGCCGAAATATAAAAGAAGACCAGAAAGCATTCAGAAGATTAGCATAACCTTATTCTATATCATTTTTTCGTCACTGTTGTTAGGTGAGGTTGCAATAGTAAACAATCAGTTTGAGGTCTATTTTAGTAGTTCATTTACAACCGAAGTCGTCAGAAAGTGTTAATGATGGGTTGTAGTTCTACTTTAATGTTTAAATGAAGCATTTCAAGAATTATAAGTACCTGCGGCACTTTCAAAGAAACAAACTTGGGCTCTCATTCATTTTTTATTTGTTTAATTAATAAGCTATGATAAAATTATCAACAAGCAGTTCTATGTAATAGGCAGGCCTATCTAGTAATGGATAGTGATTCCCTTCATTCTTCACCTATACTGAGAGTAACTACAGATATTTCAGAACTGAAATATAGAAATGAGTATGTATCTAGTAATAAGAGTAGAATTACAGCCTATTTGAAGACTATAAATAACAATTTATGAAATTTTAGATGTATCAAGCACACTTGCAATAAACCAGTAAGCAGAGAAAGCAGAAACAATATCTCTGGAAATGGTTTTAATAGGAAAAAAACATTGCATCCACTTCACGGTATTTTATTTTAAATGTCATTTTAATAGTTTTTTTTTAACTAAAATATATAGTGTTATGTGAGTAAGATTCTACTTTTGAGCAAAGATTCATGAACATTATAGGTTGTACACCATATCAAGGGAGAAATAATTATTGTGGAAGCTATCATGTGAACATTCAAAATGCCAAAAGTAATGTTAGTACTTTTACTCAGCGTATTATGTCTGCTAAACTATTACGCGTAAAGCAACTTCAGAATCAGTTAGCGGAATCACAAAGTAGAGTCAATGTAAGTAAAAACTATGGTGCTTTCAACTTTTTTAATAAATCTTATTAATGGTTTTTCCCAATTCAACATCAGGAATAGTTTAATTATTATATAGTAGGAGTTATAAAATAGGAAAAGCAGTATTAAAAGGAAGGATATTTCAAGAGATTGAAGAATTTGTATATAAAACATGACTCTTGCTTATCGCAAAATGTATTGTACAACATTTGAACGGTTAACGTTCACGCCTTGGTGGGAGCAGTGCCGGTATCAGTTCATAATGGATGCTTCAGGGGTTCATAATTGTAAAACCGTATCGTAAATAAAATGAGAAACCTATTAAAGCAGTTCCGTTGCCAATGCAAGGTGGGGGAACAGCGCTTGCTGATGATAGATCGATACCAAATAATTTTTTGAAAAAATTTGCATAATTTGTCAAATTTGTTTTAGGAGCTTATGACAGAAAATAAATTACTGAAAACTCTCCAGAGAAGACAAGATAGCGCATTAAAGAAATATGAGGGCAGTCAGGAACAACTCCCACAGTTAATTAAATCACATAATGAAGAAATTCGTATTATAAATACTAGGTTTAAACAGGTAATTTATTAATAACATTTAAAGAAGCAAATTTGAATATTATTATGGGCGGTATACAAGTATTTTTTTTATTTATTTGAAATAATTAGCTGAAACTCAACTATAAAGTATTAGAGAACAAACTTAAGGAGAGAGATTCCGAGCTAATGAATTTGAAGGAGCAACATAAGCATTTATTGAAATTATCAAGAGATAAACAGTTATATGATAGAGAAAAACTTACAAAGAAGTTGGAAGAAATGGAAACCCGTGTAAAAACTCAGCAAGAAAAAATGCAGGTCTATTTTTAATTAAATTGCTGTTTTTAAAAAAAGGAAACACATTTTGAAGTACATTTTATTTAAATCATTATATAAGTTTATTTAAATCATTATATAATTATAAAATAATTGTTTGTGACTTAGATGTTATCAAGAAAACTGGAATTAGAAGGAAAAAGCTATCGTCACAGGTTAAACTTAGAGGTCAGCAAACACAAAGAAACACAGGCTGAACTACGTGAAGCGCGCAAAACTATAGATAATTTAAAATCCGCAATGGAAGTATGTTATTATACTTATTAGTATGTTATTATACTTCTGTATTACACTTCTATTTTATAGCATTCCAAAAGTCTATATATAGTTATAACTTTATACAATCTAATTAAATAAATAACTGTTAAGTGTATGTATGTTTATCTTTAGGGGAAGCAAAAGTATGTAAATACAACACTTTCCAAAAAAATTGTTCGATCTTTCGATCAACCGAATCAAAAGTCTCGAATTTCTTTACCAGCACCTCCTCCTAAGTAAGTATAGATATAGATGCAGTTAAAATTGTAAGATCAATTATAAAAAATTTACAAAGGTTAGTGCAAAAGTACTAAAAACATTTCTATTTTCTAATTTTAGCGTATCAATCAGACATCCTCAACGATTTGTTCAGTCTGAGACAGCAATTAATCGGGATGAAGATTCAGAAACGGATTCCTATTCATTTGTAAGTCAAATTACTTTCACTTACTACCTAGACATTTATTCAAGTCATATGTCAGATTTGCAGTATTTTGGAACGATGACGATATGAAACTTTCCAACCCAAAATCAACATTATTCGGGTAATGTTGTCATAATGTTGGCAAGTATGTAAATGTTGCTTAGCTCAATTTCATTTGGAATAATCTCAAAAGAATTTTTTCATTTAGCACATTTTTTTATTTAAAACATATGTAAAACATTAACAATTCTGGTTTGAGGATAACTGGCTTTTACGAACTAAAGCTGTTTGTTTATATTTCTATATTTCCATCTATTTCAAATTCGTTTTTTTTTCTCCATAGGGTCTTCAGAATATGCTTCATAACAATACCGATGAGGACAGCTGTTCTGAACGGTCTGATTCAAATGGAGAAGAAAAGATAGATAAT
The DNA here is from genome assembly GCA_011037195.1 of Triatoma infestans. Taxonomy (NCBI): domain Eukaryota; kingdom Metazoa; phylum Arthropoda; class Insecta; order Hemiptera; family Reduviidae; genus Triatoma; species Triatoma infestans. The sequence continues at coordinate 59,615 of JAAEAF010002493.1, read as the reverse complement.
CCTGAAATGGGGAATGAAATATCAAGCAGTACTCAGGCTGGAAGTGCAAACATTGTTAACAACCTTAGTAATGCACGAGGAAGTGCAAATGCTTCTCGTAGGAACTCTCATACTAGATTGGCACGAAATAGTCCTAAATTAGTTGGCCTCAAAAATGCAATCCAGCCAAAGAATATTGTGTGTTCTTCAACAAAATCAAGCCCAATGGAAAACAAATTTGTTTCCACTTTTAATCATACAAATGCTAAACATCATAATGAAAATGTAAGTGTTAGTAAAAATGATGTTGAGGATAAATGTCCATCAAGCTCTATATCCACTAAGAGGGCTCCAAGAAGAAATAGTATTAATGCCATTGCACCTATACTAAAAAACACAAAAAACTCGTCATTAGAGAGAAGGCCTAGTGTTCCCATAAAAGCATTTGAAAAATCTCAATCGCTTGAATCTGTAAAAACAAATTTATATGAGAAAAGTAAGCCAAATGAGAACAGTACAAATGAACTAAAAAATTCTCCATTACTCAGTGATGATTATCTCACAACTGAATATGACCAGGAATTGTCAGAAATGCGTACCCAACTAGAAAATGAAGTAGATCATATTTTGTTTAAACAATCAGAAGAAAATATTGCAGCGGCATTATCTAAAGATCATCTTGCTAATTCAGTGGAAGCAGAAATTGAAAAATTAGAAAGAAAGTTTAAAATATTTGATATGCCACAAATAAGGAAAGAAGCAGAAGATGATATCAATAGGATAGTGGACAGGGCTTGTATGAGCTTGGTAGAGGAAGAAATTAAACAGGAATTTGGAATTGATAATTCTATTGAATTACCGGCACATTCGTCCAATGTAAGTGGAAACAAATTAACAGATGAGGATGATTTTTTATTAAAACTAGAAAATTGTTACAAAGAAGTGGATAGTCCTAAACCGGATATAATGCTTGGTGAAACACAGAAAGCAAACCTATTGAAAGCATTAAGTAGTATAGATCAAGAGAGCAATTCTGATAATATTTCTGGTTATTTTCAAGATTCCAACGAAAATTATAAACCCTCTTTCAAGAAAATACAAGGATTTAAACATGTAAATAGCAATGGGATGAGTAGTAGAGGAAAGAGTGAGGTAATGAAAGAATTATTTAGTGAAGAATCGGCCACAGTGAGCACAAAATAATAATTAGAAATTGCTTTAAATATAGAAAATTTCCATCCATTCTAATCATTGTATGGTTACCAATCCGTATTACTTGATGATAGTTGTTTATAATGTGATATACAGTAATGCGTATTTTGCATTACGATGATTGTAAATAATTAAATGATCTCCTATGGAAATAATACATGATGGAAAGAAAGATCTTGTAAAGATTTTATATTTTGTACTTAATGCTTACTTTTGTACAGAGTTTTATAGATATTATTTTTTAACAAATTGTAATCAAAATACACATGTACACTAGAGAATAGCAGTAAATAAACTCCTTACCTTCGCTTACTAAACCTAACTCACTTCAGGCAACAAGTTAGGAAAGAAATGTTACTGCTTGATTTAAAATATATAAATCATATTTGTTGTTTGGTTAGGCTCGTGTTACCAAATAAATGCAAATGGGCATTGTAAATAAATAAAAAAGAAAAGGTAAACTTCTGAAAAAATAACTTCCTTAAACTGTTAATTGAAATGTAACTGACTATGCAATAAATCAGAATTTAAAAACTTCCTGAAAACCAATCAGTGTTGTTTAGGCTTGTTTTAAACTGGGAGACGAGGATGAGAGATTTCATAAATACATTTATTCTGTAGAATACAGACTTCTTTATTCTGTTGATGATTATAGTGAAATTATTATGAAACAAAAATACTGGTATGAAACAGTCATACAAATTTCTCTTACTCCAGTTTGCAATTGAGAAAATCGCAGAAACTGAAAAAACTGTTCGTAAAAACGCCCTTTCGATTTACTAATTTTCCTCAAACTCGGAATTTAGGCTATCTATTTTTTCTAATTAATTCTGTTTAGATGATAGAATTGTATATAATCAACTAAGATAGCACTTTAGAGGAAAACATAACCCTACCTATCCCCCAAAAGCCCCTTTAAAAGACTTATCCCGGAGAAATGTTTCAAATAAAAGTTCTTTATATGTTTGTAAAGCTGTTTGTGTAGTTCACATACATAGTTTAAAGAAAATTGTTGGAGCTAGAGAGGGATTGTTGAAGAAGATTGTTGGGAATTGTGAGAGCTAGAAATTGTTGGAGATAAATAACAGGAAACTGAAAAATACTTTGTCAGTAAAAACGCACTTCAGGTCATTCGATTTTCTTCAATCTCGGAATTTCTACAAAATATTTTATTCTAATTAATATTATTTAGATGGTAGAATTGTGTAATAAACTGAAATGTCCCTTTAGATGGAAACCTAACCCCTACTCCTCCCCCAAAAGTGCCCTTAAGTGAATTTTCCCGGATAAATGTTTCAATTAAAAGTTGTAGATCTTTGTCCTTTATAGTGGATGTTCCAAGTTTAAAGAAATTCACAAAAAAGTGAACAAACTATTCAGCAAAGCGGTACTTCCAATGGAGGATTTTGACAATCTTACTGTCGGAACCCCTAGTAATACCTAAACAGAATATCAAGTTTAAACATTCTGCAATTTTTCTATTTTGAGCTACGTTGTTCACATACATACACACACACACACACACACATACAGACCATCTTCTAAAAAAACACTTTTTTGGACTCATAGGATCTGAAAACGGATATTTCCAGTGAAAAGTTTCTATTGAAAATTTGACACGTTTAGTAAAAAGCTTTTGGGGATCAGAGACATTTTCCGTGGTAGCCTGCTTCATTTTGTGGTCATCGATGCTTTCGGTGACTTGAACAACACAGACTTGCACAGAGCAAATTCAGTTTTAACTACAACAACATAAAAAGCTTTTTATACTAAATTTCTCACGAAAATTAAATGTAGAAATATATATATATTTTTTTTTTTACAAAAAACTGCTTTTTCTTCTGGATGGCGATCAGGTATCTTGGGAGTGGGTAGAGAGCAAATCATTACAAATTTATTATATGAGTACATCAAAAAAAACCGAGCTGGTACGAACCTTCACCATTTCAACTTGGCGTTGACTGTGTCTATTTAACTATATGGACCCTTTATTTCTAACTTTTCCCTCGGGCCTTAAGTATTGGGGCCAAAATTTCTGGATATTTGAGAAATTGATTAAGTTTAAAAAAGCACGACTTGAACCGCGAACATTCCTGTCTATTCGTTTGCTCAGAGTTCAAATAAAAATTTGTTGGATATTTTTAATACCTATAATGAATTAAAATGGAAAATATAAAAAATGCAAATAAAGCTATATATTTATCTTTGTATAAAAAAATTTACATAAATACATTTTAACATTTACATTTGCTAGGCAATACTGATTTATAAAATAGTTAATATCACCTTACAAACAAAAATTATGTGCTAGAATGATTGACAAGAGTTCTTTAAATCAGTAATGATGATGGGAGAGAGATGCAGGATGAAATCCATGTCCAGTTTTATGAACTACTGCGTTGAAACCATTGTGATCATCTGCCGTATAACTTACTGTCCTGACTGAACCATCAGGTTCTACCAAACTGTATTGCCCTTTCACTACGTCACCGTCACGTTCTTCCCATTGATTCTTCACATCACCTGTGTAACCATCCTTTACACCATAGTCGTAGGCATATTTTGGATGTGCCTATTTAATTAAAAAAAAGAAAAGAAACATTTTTAGCAATTAATGATCTATTACCTAAGAAAATCGTATCTAATATCTAAGATATTATCTAAGACATCCAATAAATCTAAGATAATCTATTATCAAAGAAAATTGTATTAATTTCTATTTCAATGGAACAGAATTTAATCCATAAGAAACTTTTTATTTTTCAGACCATCAAGTAAAATTGGTCAAATTGGTTGGTGGTAAAATTCAACCAAATAATATGTTCTTGAAAAGATGAATTTCAAGTTTGTAGCGAGGCTTGGAAGTTTTTAATAATTAGAAGGTTCCTGGCGAACGGTATGCTTCTGATACCCTTTCTAACTGTAGTCAGGCTTACTTTTATGGAACCCCAAAAAGGAGAAATATTTATTTAGAGTATTCCTTGCTTGTCCTATTTCTTGACAATATTGCGAATAAAACAATAATATAAAGTTATTCTAACCCAAATATTTTGATGTATTTAAAAAATGAACCGCATAAATTAAAAACATAATTAATTCTAATTTCTTTAAGACATATATTACCTAATCTAAGGCGTATAATTAAAAAAGATCAGTTATGAGTTAATTTTTGGTCTTTACCGCTATGCTTTTAAATTTTTAAATTGGTTGTGCTAATTTATCAATTGCCTTTTCTTCTTTTTAAAATGCGTAAAGTTATTACTATGTTAATTGTGTATTACATCTCTAATTTTATAATGTTCAATGAGAACTGCAACTTTTTACATCCATGCAATTTTGTGGCGAAAAAAGAATTTACTGTAGAGTTATATTATCAAATTCAGTCCTAGATAATCCAATAATCGATCAATATAAGTACATGTTCTCAACATACAGCAGACTTGTTGAAAATGTGGGTGGGTCCCAATGCTGGATAACATCCGGTATTTTATCCGTCGTAGTTTTGTTCCTGATATGCAACCAACAAGTGTGAGTCTAACAGAAACATTTCTAACAGAAACATGTCTAACACGAACTTGGTGAATTTGCTCTGACGATGGATGAAAATCCGAAACCGGTCAGGAACAAAACCACTATGCATGCTGCGACGGATAAAATACCGGACAGGAGACTATCATCAAAACATCGAAAATGGGTGTGCTGTAGCACCTGTGGCCTCACATGTCTAAAATATGATTTGTTCCTCGATCTAGTCATTGGTTTACTACATCCGAGATATTATTTAGTTTTACTCTTCAGTGGGTTTCCTTGACCGAAATATCTCGATAGCCTTTCTCCATGCAACCCTCATTGCTGAGTGGGCTAAGAGAACGTTGTAAAGAAAGATCTCAAAGCCGTGGTGACGGCAATCTTTTTAGGAAAAGGAGGCCCCGAACCTAAACCCCTGGTATCCCAGGTTAGGTGTTGAAACAACTGGCCAGCTCCTTATTCTTCGAAAAAATGCAAAATGCTAAAAGATAAAAAAAAGTCTCAATATGCATGACGATTTAAATGGAAAACACAAGGAACTGGACATGTTTTTACACTTGAGATGCTGGAACAACAACAAAAAATCTGATAATTGAAGAAATAAAGAAAGCAGACATAGTGGTGTTAAAGGATCCTAGATTCTTTATCAATATGAATTAATTTTGGTTTGGCATAAGTTTGAGGAAGATTGGAATAAATATTATTTACTTCATTCTTAAAAATGAAGTAAATATGCAATACTTACATAATAATCTACACCGCCTTTAGCAAATCCTGCACCATATCCGAAAGGACCTCCAAATCCTAGACCTCCGTAATGTGCTCCATATCCACCAATGTATCCTGCCTTGACTGCAGCCACTAATGCAGCTACTAATAAGGTTATCTGTTCATAAAGTAAAAGTTTATATTACTGAATTTTGCTGAATTTATTATTACCTATAGTTCAAGCCTACAAACTATGAGAGAAACCGCGCTAAAGAATTGACTTTACAAGTTGAAAAATTGGAAAGGAATAGGTAACTTAAAAAGTGACTCTTATTAATGAAATACAAAAAAAAAATCTAAAAGTCAAAACTTAAAAGGAGGTAAACAGGGATTTAACTCTGTGCTAATTTGATAATTAGTTACACTTTTCTTAATTACTACTTGACAGATTATTTTAGTAAGATGAATTCAATTCATGCCTGATTATTTTTAACACAAGTATTAAGAAATATTTGCTGTACTTTTTTATACACAATAAGAAGTAAAGATTCATATACATTTATAAATGAAAATAATTATTTCGTCTTGGAAAGTAACAAATTTATTTTGTAATTTTGACAATGTCATCTCACTTACAAAACCTCGATGAATAATTATTTGGTAGATCCAGACGGTTTTTGTAATCAATAATGCTAATAATATATTTAACTTATATTATGAATGATATTATTATTATATATTTGGACTAAAATTGCAATTTAGCCAAAACAAAAAATAATAAAAGTTAGGGAAAGCAATTTATTTTAGGATTATTAATGTTTTTAATTACTTTTGGATAAAAAAGAATGGATGAAAGAAAGAAAAAAACATTCTCTAAAGCAAGGAATGTGTAAAATGTAAGTAGGGAACATAATTTATCTCCATGAATCGCCTAGTCTTGGTATGATTCAGCACAATTCACTCGTGAAAAGATAATGTGATATTATAAAAGAAAGTGATATCTAGTATGATATTTTCAAGAGACATAATTTCTCATCATTTTTCGCTAGTCTGTACATTCTTGTCATCAAAAATTTATGGCATTCACTGATAAATGAATATTATTGGGCTATTCAATTGCAATTCAACATGTGAATTGAAAAGAATTAATGTCGAAAGTTAACAAATTAAATTTATTATATTCGGCTCGACTTAAGGGAAACAAATAAGCCCAATTTGGATAAATTTAGAATTAGTCTATGTCCAGATATGAAATGGTTGTAAAAGTGAAGTGAAGTATATGCCCATTATTGCTACTGGGATTTATGTCCAATGTGTCAATTGTCGAAAACGGAGGTTAAAAAATGAACGTACTTTAAAACTACTTGATATACATATTTTGAAACTTTTTTTAAAATCAAGGCAACACAGAGTATCGAAAATACAATTTGTACTACTACTAGCATAAGAGTTTGGAATAAAAACTTTGAAATTTTTTTTAAATCGTTTTATTTTTATATTTCTTTGTGAATCCCGCGCAATTCCGGTTGACAAATTTTTTCAAATCTGGATTTCTATCAATGCTTCTAATATTATGTAATAACGTTACATGTTCTCCCAGAACCCCCAAAAAATAAATTTTCCCGAGGAATATGTTTCAAATAAAGGTGATAGCTATGAGATAGTATACGAAGTTTAAAGGAAATCGTTGAAGCCTATTTTCGAGGAAATCACGAGGTACTGAAAAAAAAAAATCAGTAAAGCCACACTTCTGGTTCATAGGTTTTGTCCGAAATCTTTGTGTCTGATTCGGTGATAATATCTAAACGGAATACCAAGTTTAAGCTTCCCGCGTTTTTTCATTTTTGAGGTATTCTGATAACATGCACAGATCATTCGCTTCAACATTTTGTTTCTTATTCAGGGAACCCTTAACATATACTTCTGGTGAAAACTTAATTTCTAAAATCTGGCATGATCGCAATCTACCTCGTACTTAGGAGTAAGAGAACCTGTAATTATTATTAGGTAAAAATTATTAGTTTTCAATTTTTTTTTCTCTCTCTCTAACTAAAATTCTTTTACTAAATATAAGAAAAATGAGACTCATTCGTGTGGCAACGCCTTTGCAATTCCCCAGAAAACTTTTTATTCAGTTTTAAAATAAGAATTCACAGTTCCTCCAGAGCTCCTTAAAATCAATTTTTCCAGAAAAAATATCTCAAACAAAAATGTGGTTATTTATCTATAATTAACATTCAAAATGTAAAGAAAATCGTTAGAGTAGTTTGCCAGAAAAATTTTAAAAATATCAAAAACGGGTTCTGCAAAATTCCACTCTTCAAAATTGGAATTTTAGCAACGTTCTAAATATAATTTAGATGGTAGAACCGTATGGTTTATTGAAATGGTATTTTAAAGGAAAGCATAAAGTTGCCGACTACTTCAGAACTTTTCCAAATAAATTTCCCTGGAAAATGTTAAATGTTTCATATAACAGTGATAACCCTTAAATTCTAGTTCTATTTCTATTCTAGCATGGGTCCTTCCAATAAGAATGTAGATTACACTTAAACCAAACATGGTTTTATTGTATGCCCATTCACTCACTCTAACAACAGCCACTGTATCATTAATAGAAGCCCATGTCCGGTTTTAAGAGATACCATCGATTCGCGACTAAAGAAAAAACAAAATTTGAAAGTCGCTGGCTTAAACTTTGGAAGCCTTATGGAAAAAAGAATGATAATGGCTCGCAAAAAGGCGAGAACGTTAGTCCTGAGCTAGGTAAGCGGTCCTTTTTTATGTACTTAGTGTGCAAAGTTTAAAGAATATTATTGGAGTGATTTTTGAAAAACATTAACAAAGTCACAATTCTGTTGACAGACTATGATCAGAACCTTCGGCTTCTTCTTTATGAGATTTCTGTTCACATAGAGAGAGAGAAGAGGAGATAAAGACATTCATTAAAAACAATTTTGATATTTACTGGATTTCAAAATATGTTTTAGGTAAACACTCAATTTTGAATATTTGGCACGATGGCAATGATAGCAATTCTTCAGTAGTAAGCGAAAGGCATATACATGAATTTGCTAATCAGTACTAAGAAATCGATTGCTTAATTGTATCCAAAATTTTGTTTCAGTTCCATGTTTGTTATAACATGAAGCTAAGGAATAGTTTTTATGCACAATATAATTTTTTTTTAAATTTATCACTGAATTGAAAAAACTATATGAAATAAAATTACCTGAGAGAGTGAAGGCATGTTGTACTGTCTACAGTAATGTTGGTGTGGTGATTGATAAGCAAAAAGGGGCGCACACAATATATATATAGGTACTTAGATCTGTATGAAGCTGGAATATTCACTCCCTCTCACTGGACCAAGGACATTATTTTCACCCTCTCCTTTTCTAGTATTTAACAAAAACTCTATATACAGTACATTTACGAACCCTACTTGTGAAATTAGAACGTTTCCTATTCGTTCAATAGACAGCACGTACACATGTTTTAATGCCCTTTCAAGTTCACGTTTGTTTAGAAAAGAACAGCGCTATATTTGAATCACGGTTATAAGAAAAAATTGGACATAGTTTTAAGTACTGTTTTAAGATATTAAGAATAATTAGATTTAATATATATTAAATAATACAGAAAAGTATAAATTCTAAATATATAAATATATATTGTCTGGTATTTTATCCGACGTAGCATGCATATTGATTTTGTTCCTGACCGGTTTCGGATTTTCATCCATCGTCAGAGCAAATTCACCAACAAGTGTGAGTGTACAAAAACATTATGTTGAAGTGAACTCTCTACACTAACTTGGTGCATTGCTCTGACGATGGATGAAATCCGAAACCGGTCAGGAACAAAATCAGTATGCATGCTACGACAGATAAAATTCCAGATGTTATCCAGCATTGCGGACCCACCCACATTTTCAATATTTATGTGTATTGTTTAGTCAATAGAAAGATGAAGGGAGCAAATCGCTTGGACAATGTTGTTTTCAAATTGGATGTATAGAAAAGATGGATGGATTAGCAATAATTATTTAGTATAAAACGCAATTTTTATTTCTTATTTTTACTTTTTGGCGCATTAACAGCTTTGGTCATTGGCACCTTTATTTCTTAATTTATCTATTTTTACTTTCTGATTTTTCATGGTTTACCTATGTGCCTATTTCTATTTTTGTATATATCTATAAAGGGTTGCTTTTAATATTTCTTGAATTACAGTAATACTGTATTTTTAAATTTTGGAGATTTTATTCTATTAAGAATTATCATTAATTCAAAGAACATTATTATTAGAAAGACTGATTGATAGAGAGCAGAAATACTTCTTCAAATGTATTACTTTCTCTTACTCCTAAATAAGAGGAAGTATTGTAATCGTGTCAAATTTTCGATATTGAGTTTTCACCGGAAATACACGTTTTTTGTTCCCTGAGTCCAAATAAGTGGTTTTTAGAAAATAATCGGTGTGTGTGTATGTATGTATGTGAACTACAAAGCTCAAAAATAAAAAATTGCAGAAAGTTCAATTTTCTTGAATTTACTGTAATACGTTTCTGTATGCGTCCAGATTTCCACAAACGCTGAATAAATTTACCTCTTTTTATACTTAGAAATCATAGGTTCTGCAGCAAGAAATCTAAGGGCCCTGCAACCACTTTGAGCTCAAGATTCAATATCATGATAGCACGAGAGGTTTTTAAGGAACTATCTAGCTATCCAGAAATTTATCTTAAAGTTTAATCACTGTTTTGTTTTGTGGTCAAAGTTATCCACTTCCCTTCTTGAGCCATTAACGGTGTTTTTGTCCAAGTTCGTTCTTTCGACATCCAAATCCCAAGAGGAGTACTCTGCATTCTGCTTATTGATCAAATATTCAGCAACCTCGGATGTCTTGCGCTTTCTCAACCTGGTCATAAGTGAAATCCAAAGGCTTCAATGGTAGGTGCATCATTGGTAGGTATTCCCATAGCAGCGACATTCCTGTTCCATTCCTTTAAAACTCTTTCTAGGGAGCATAGGGACCACTCCTAGCTTCACTTCCCTTTTGAAAGATTAAAACTTTCAGAGATTAACTCTGTGGTTGATAGCGAAGAGGAGTAAGTTACATTAAAATCCATTATACTATACCTTTTTCTCTCTTCATCACAGAATTTTCCTCTCTTCATATCCGTTTTGATATTTATGTATGCCATATCATTTTAATAAATACAAATTTGTTTTTGATTTCCCAAAGTAAATTTCATTCGCTTTTGTCGGACTTTTGACGGTATAAAAAGCTTTTGTCAAGTCAATGAAAGCTAGATGAATCTAACAAGAACAAGCACATAACTTGTTCGATTCTTGTCTAAGGACGAATATGTCAATGCTAGAACGGCCGGCAATAAAAACTGAGTGATGTGGGTAGGTTATTTGTAATTTGTTTCTTATTATTCTGGCCAGTATCTTTATGATTGCTATACTCTTGTAATTTTCACACATTTTACGATCTTTTGTTTAGGATTTTATTTCTTCGGCATCATTTTGAAAACTAATTAACCAACATATTAGGGTATAACCTCCGTACCTAAACAAAACCACCACTATCCTCCTGAGCCTCTTCTTTACCATTTTCCATTCCTTTTAAGGCGTATCTAATTTCTTCCCTCTTAATTATCTCTAGATTCTCTATCTCATTAACCGTTCCTCTCTCTTTAATGAAATTCCATAGTATTTGTTGTGGTGGTTGGTTCCGCAGAGCTGGAAAGCATCAGTGATATTTTCCGTGGCAGCCTGCTTCATTTTGTGGTCATCAACCGGTTGCGGGCGTTCGCCCATCTTCAGGATGCGTTTGTCAGACAGTCTGATATTAATTAGAATATCAGAGCAAATTCAGTTTATACACTGACTCTCACTTTGACACTGACTCTGGAGTCAATGTATAACTGAATTTGTTCTGAGCAAGTCTGTCTTATCACTTATCACACTGTCTGACAAACGCATCCTGAAGATGGGCAAACGCCCCAAATCGATGACCACAAAATGAAGCAGGCTATCACGGAAAATATCTCTGATTCCATAGTATTTACTACATTTCTTTCAGAAATAATTTCTCATATCTTTGACTAGGAACATACTTGACTGGATCTGCTTTATCTTAAGGTGCTTTTTTTTGTCTAGACAAGGCAATTCCATAATATTTTTACTTTCTCTTACTAATAATAGTAAGAGGCAGTATTGCTAATTGTACCAGATTTTCGAAATTGAGTTTTCACCGGAAATAAAAGTTTTGAGGTCCCCTTAGTTAAAAAAAGTGGTTTTTAGAAAATGGTCTGTTTGTATGTGTGTGGATATTGTGAAAAGAATATGTCAAAAACGAAAAGTTGCAGGAAGCTTAAACTTGCTGTTCCGTTTAGGTACCACCACCGCATCAGACACGTATATTTCGGACCAAATCCATCAACCGGAAGTGCCACTTTACTGAATAGTTTTTTTTCCAATTTTTTGTGATTTTCTCAAAAACGGCTCCAACGATTTTCTTTAAACTTAGTATATCAACTGCACATGCAATGAGCTACAACATTTATTTGAAACATTTCTCCAAGAAAATTTATTTAAGGGCACTTTTGGGGGAGGGATGGGGTTATAGTTCCCTTTTAAGTGCTATTTCAGTTTATTACTCAATTCCAGTATCTAAATAATATTAATTAGAATTAAATATGTTGCCAAAATCCCGAGTTTGAGAAAATCGGATGATTGGAAGTGCGCTTTACTGTAAGTAATTTTACAGTTTTCTGCTATTTTCTCTGAAACGGCTCCAACGAATTTTTTTAAACCTATAATATATTAACTACACATATAAAGAGCTACAACTTTTATTTGCAATATTTTTCCGTTAAAGGGCACTTTCAGGTGTGGGCTGAGGTTAGAGTTTTCCGTAAAGTGTTATTTCAGTTCACTATGTGCTATACAATTCTATCAACTAAATTAATATTAATTTGAATTATATAAGTTTGAAGAAAATTCGGTTGACCAGAAGTGCGATCTATTATGTGCGGGAAAGCTCCATAAAAATGCCGACGGTTTTAAAACACTAATAAGAATTGTAAGTGTGAAGAAAATTTGCCATTTCGCAGTAAGAGAAAGTCGTGTGAGTGTTGTAGATTTTTTTTTTTTGCACACCATTAACGCCAATGTTTTGTATTTCCATCAGTTATCTTGTCTTTATGTTTAACCACATTGTAGCGTTTTTTTTCTTTCTTTGCCTAAACCCTCCAGTATTTCGTCTTTTGTTTAATTCTTCTCTTACAGGAGTAAGAAAGTAATAATATTTTCAATGGATGTGCGGGAATTGTCTACAAAGAGAAGGAGAAACTACACTCCAAATTATCACTCACCCTCAGATTGCATAAAACTCATAAAAATTTAAAATAAAATAGTGTTTCCTATAAGCACACAGAAATTCAGGTTTCAAATGAAGCATCTAATATTTCACTAAAATTAATTATACAAATTTTAATTTTATAATGGATATTTATTGTTGGTTTAATAGAATAAGGAAAAAATAATTACAGAAATAAATAGATATATCCCACAGAAACTTATTTCTTTATAAAGGAACTTTGAAAATAATGAATGAACTAAAAATAGATTATTATTGATTTATCGAAAGTAAAGTGTAGGCAAAATGTAATTACATATATCGAATGTTTCGTCAAGTAAAAACTCATGTAATAACTTTGTGAAGGATGTTACGTGATTGTAATAAATGTTCGGTAACACAAAGTAATTATTTCAATTGAAAATTTTGTGTAACTTGATATCAATATTTTTATTTTTACTTTACTTTTTGTTTAGTTCAAATTTTCACAATGTATTTTTTTTTTTCGGTGATACATATTTGATTCCTTCTGAATAAGAAGTTTTTTGAGACGATGATGTGAGAAAAATATCCAAAATACAGGAAGCTAAAACCGCTAGCTTCAAAAATTCATCAAAAATTGCTTTAAATATTTTGCTATGCTTCGAAAACTATCTATAAACATAAATACCTATCACTTTTACTTGGAAAATTTTTCCCATTTTATATTTTATTTGAAAACCTTTTTATTGGAAGGATGTTTGGGAGGTGGAACTTTAAGCTTTCCTCTAAAGTGAAAACTGTAGTACAAAGTATAATTTAGGGATTAGCTCAGTGGTAGCGAGCTGGACTAGCAACGCGGAGGGCCCGGTTCGAGTCCAGCTGTCTAGGAGCTTCTACAGCTCACTGTCCGGTGATGGACAGTGTTGTCTGTAACGAGAGAATAATGTCCGGAGGCCGGCAGTGCACTGAGAAGGCTCCGATCTTTCGGGTAGCTATATTGGTCCAGGGGGGCTTTGAATAGCAAAGGGCTTGGTCCCTACCCACAAACAATTAAACAAAAAAACAATTACAAATAAATAAATTTAAAACTATATTATAAAATAACATTAAATCAATGTTTGAACTTTCTTAACATATAAAAAATCCTAAATATAATTGTATAAAAAAAATACATATTTAATGATTATAGAACCTAGGATAATCAGGTAATGAGATTTACTGTATCCGTCGGAAAAACAGCTAAAATGTTTCCGTAGCAATTATATTATTAATATTTGATATAAAATCTTTTTTTATAATATTACCTTGGCCAAAATAGTTCTTTTATAATGAGATCTTTAACTTGTATTGACCTTGAAAAAAAAAGGAAAGAAATAGTTTTATAGTTTTTATATTGAGGGTTGATGTCGCGTGAAACATTCGAGTCACATTATCTTTCATGGTATTTTGCTGCTGTTTATTATTAATTGAGGATATAAACCAAAAATGTATCGATAATATTCTACTCGATTTTCACATACTTATAGCGATTATATCAAAGATAAATTAAAAAGCATATAAAAGTTACAGATTATGAAACTATAAGTTTAGTTTCGAAATTGAGTTAATAGAATTCTTAATGGCTATTATTCTAAATCAGCTATTCTGATTAAGGATTATTTCTTGATATCTCTCCCAGGGCCGGCTCAAGTTTAACTTGTATCTAAAGCAAGAATTTTTTTTTGCCGCCCCTTAAAAATAATATCAGAAAAAAGTTAAGGTTAATTTGTACGAATCTTTTTTATAGATCTCATTTTCCATTTTAAAATTAAAAGAAAAATACCAAGAAACCTTTTCCGTTTGTTAATATACTATTTACTGGAAGTCGGACATATTTCATTACAATCTTATTTATTTTAAAGGTTGGTTCATTTATTTTTTCAATTTCGCTATTTGCCATCCCTTTTATAGGCCTGCCTGACACAATCGCTTTAACATTTCACCCACTGAGCCAGTCCTGAACTTCTTTTTGCAATTGTTACTTAGTACAAATGTTATCTCACTGAATCCAAAATGATGCTTATAGAAATGCTTGAAAATTTTGAAAGCACAAAATAAAAGTGTAAATGTTGATAAGAAAGATGTTATAACCAATTGGTAAACACCATTACTTTCACTAACCAGATATATCGCATAGTCTGCGTCAGAATCTCAGACCACGAATTGGTTTATCAGGAATTGACAAAAATGAAAGCTGGTCAATTAGAGAGTTAGGATGAGCGCATGGGAGAGAACAGAGGGTTTTATTAAGGACGTAACTTAGAGCAATAGTTAACAGCGTGAAACTGAAAGAAGATCAAAATTGATTTATTAAGGTAGGAAAACTGACACAAAGATTTAAGTTGAATCGGCCAGCTTTTCCTTAGTTCATTTAGCTGAAACACATGTTTTGAGAGCACCTGAATACGAAAAAATATATTTATCCAACTGTCTGGATGTATATAATGTGGTGATGGAATCAAGTATCTCAAGAACGCAAAATCACAGAAACCATAAACTTGATAATTGCATTTAGAACCAGCATCATATCCGACGCTCTCATACGTTGGACTAGCGGCTAGCGCACTCGCCGGTGCAAGAACTTGGGTTTTGATTTCCGTGAGAACAAAGACGGTGTTGAGCAAGAACGAGAAAAATGGGAGCTACAGTCAGTAAACAGCACCGTAGTAGCGAAGGCCAGAACTAAACGGCGTTGGAAAACGCGCCGTGCTTACGCACGCTCCCCCCACCAATAAAAATCGCTGATTGTCAAAAAAGATTTGATGAAATTCCAGATTTGAAGAAAATCGATTGATTCTCCTCGCTAAATCCATAACCATGAAGGTTTTCTCAGACTCCAGCCATTCATCTTGCCATGGGTCTGCCTTTTCTTCTTCTTCCTTTGCCTCCCAAGCCTTCTTCTACCCTCAGTTCTTGTGAGCTGTCTCTTACTATCTAAGCTTTTTCTCATCCATTTGTGCAGCACATTTTTGGAACATTCAATTTTCTTCTTTATTCTTTCTAACCTTGATGTTTATGGCATTTTCTAGCTGCTGCATGCAGCTATTTGGTAAGTAAAGCCCCCTACCAGAGCTCAGTACAGGCACCCTCCAACAGAACAATACTTAGTACATTTATACCACAACGCAAACACTACAGACACTTAAGGTTACCGTCCCAAGAGTACGATTCCTTTATGCCGGATACGATGTGAAACTGCACTCACACTAGGGAGACGAGACTCATAGTCATGGTGAAAGCAACAATCCAATGGAGGAAACCTTAATAGAAAATTTGGTTTTCCTGATAGGGAGTTAAGCGTCGGACCAGCACCGACCGACACAAATAGCCATTATTGCTACAAAACCAAATATAAAAGAAAAAGTTGGGGATTAATAGTGGCTAGTCAGTGGCTGTGGAAAAGGCTATCAAGGAAAATTCAAATTATTTTCGACACTACTTTTTGGCTAAGCATTTCCTATTAAAATTTGGGAGTAGTTGATGTGAGAGGAAATCAAAACAGTGTTCCACATCAGTTTTTTATATTATCCATGTAACTCTCTTCTCTAGCGGTGTACAAGAGATGGTTTCAGTTTTTAACTTGATTGGTTTTAAAAGCTTTTAAAATATAAATACGATATTAACCATTTTCTGTTACAGTTTACAAAAATAATATATTAAATTTTCTTTAAAAATAAATTCCTTGAGTACATTTTCTTATCACTGGGAACAGATAATTTTCTCCATTTAGAAAATTTTATATTTTCTTAGTAACTTACAAAATTGAAATGAAACTCTTATAAAAATAAATTTCAACATTAAGACAGCGAACTTTATGTTCCATAAAGCATTTAGATCATGATAGCAATAGACGAATATGATTATCTTTAAGAAGGAATCTGTTTATTTGAAGAGTGAATAGTTCAAGGTAGCCGGACCAACAAGTAATGAACTTCGTTATTTAGTAATTATTATTAATCTACGTCTATAGACCTGACTACTTTATTATTTTTTTTACTTTTCCTTGAAAATGTAAACAATGAAGAACCGTAAGAAATAGTAGTAGTTACGAGGTGTACAAAACTCCTCTCACTTCCGACCGACACCCTCCCCGTTATCATTAGTTGCGGCTGTGAATGTATGTTGGTTGGTTGGATTGTTCAAGGTCCATCTCGTAATGTTTATCTCCATTCTTCTATACTAAGTGATAGGAGATATCTCATAAAACTAAATTCTTTTAAACATTGTTATATATACAATTTTCTAGGAGTACAATAATCAATTGTTTAACTTTTCAGTTTTAAGAGACTAGTTCATTTAATTATAAAAATCAATATCAAATAATCTATTAGATTTCTATTTAGCGTTTATCATACTTCTTGGCTTGTTAATAAAATTCTAGTCTGAAACACTTATACTTTTTTTACTCCAATTACCAGAATTCTGATAATTTGTCCTCATACTTTAATATTTACTGAATTTTATTTCGCCATATAAAGATGGTGGGGAACTATATATTATACTTTGGGTTTTTAGGAATAAAAACTACTTGAGGCCTCTAAATGTCACAGATTTCCCAGAATCTTCTAAAATGAAATTTTCCGGAAAAATTGATTTAAATATGAGTTTATATTTGTGTAGTTAGTATTCCAAGTTTAAAGAAAAACTTCGGAACCATTTTCAAGTAAATTTCAAAAATCTCCAAAAATTTCGGAATTTCAGCAATGCATAATCTAGTGCACCTTTATATTATATTGATCTGTAGATTTTAGGGAAAATTAAACCCTGCCGCACCCCTAGAAATCCCCAGAAATCAATTTCACTGAAGGATGTTTCAAATAAAAGCGTATAGCTTAAGAATAAAAGGAAAAATTGTTACAGCCATTTTCAAGGCAATCAAGGAAAACTGAAAAAATAAATAAATCCATAAAAGATCACACTTACTAAAGTTAAACTTCTAGTTGGCGGATTTTGACATAAAACTTTCTTGTCGGATATGATCGCTATAATGGAACTTCAGTTTGAGCTTCAAGAAGATTTTCCCCTTTTGTTCAAATACAACATAGACACAGAGAATGCAAAAGGGAGAACAAATGGATGCAGCATATTTCTGATTAAACTGATTATTTAACCTACATAGCATGAGGAGAACCTAGCACTTCAATTTATAAAAATATAAAAAAACTTTACTAATAAGGTATTCCTTCCTCTTTCCAACCTTGT
Source organism: Triatoma infestans (assembly GCA_011037195.1). Classification (NCBI taxonomy): domain Eukaryota; kingdom Metazoa; phylum Arthropoda; class Insecta; order Hemiptera; family Reduviidae; genus Triatoma; species Triatoma infestans. The sequence continues at coordinate 41,591 of JAAEAF010002493.1, read as the reverse complement.
GGGGAAGTAAATTAGGATTACGCAAACGTGGAAGAAACTCTGCCACTTTTTCTTGAGCGCTGGAGTAATTGTTTTTCTGCAAATGTGATATAAATTTTTCCAAACAAATCGTTTATAAACCAAAACTGTTTTGAAGTAGTCCTCAAACGAAGTGCTATTGGATGATAAAAAGCGCAATTTATGTAAATATCTTCAATGATGTATCGGCAATAGACTTTTATTTCTCATCAGATAGAACTCATGTTGCTTACATACTCAAATATCTTTAGAAGGTTAAAATTTCAAATACTATTCTGTGATGTAATATGAGGTGTCCAGATAACAAACCACAATACTCTGGTGACAAATTTAGAACCTTGAATGCTTTCAGATTTCACTCTACTTTTTGTATTCCAAATAAACTGTTATCCCTCTCTCTCTTAAAACTACTTAACCCAGCCAAATCTAGGTAATTAATCACTGAAAACCACATTGTTTTAAATGTTATTTAAATTAGGTACTTTTTTTTTTTAACAAAATCGCATCGCGTATAATTCAATTTTCAAAGATTCTATTTCATGGGCAGAATTTCACTTTCTCTTAAAGTAGTAAAATAAAGTATTGCGATCATGCCCAATTTTTTGAAATTGAATATTCGACGTCAATATATTTTAAGATTTGTCACCTGTGATGCATTCCAGCCATAATCACATTAATCGCGAGTGCATTCCACAGCTATACGAAAATGGAGCATTGTGGCAGAGGTGAAGAAAAGCGATGTGTATTGTTACTGGATCCACCTGAAAGAGTGCCATCGTATTTGCTTCGGAAGCAGATCGTAGCCTACTTTCGACTTCTGTCACCATTACCTGAGGCACCTTTGTAAAATAAGAATTGTTGGCCTTCCCTCTTCGTACTCTGTGGAACGGGAAAGGACATGGATACCGAACATTTGGAAACATATGTCCTGCATTGCAGAACATAAGAGCACAACATCCTGCAACTCCAGACACCATTGTTAAGAAAGGCAATATTATATTTGGCTGCAAGAAGGAAACATATCTGGAAAGGCTAACGTGCTGGCTTGCCAAAAAAAAAAAAGTTTATATTTAACTTCATTATATAATTTTAAAGGAAGTAGAATGAATTAATTCAAAATACATTATAAGCAACATAGTACAATTATTTTCCATATGATTTCTAAAGAAACTTAATGTTGGTTGCCCTAAAACAAGGATTCTAATATATTTAACAATTAAATAAATGCATCTCTTGATTGTATCTTCCATTTATTTGATTTAACATAACAAATATCTTTAAAAATATGTACATGAACATGGAACCTAATACAGTACTCATACTTAATACTACAGCCAAAGAAAACTCATAATAGTGTTTTAAAATTCCGTTGTCACGATCTAATTTTTACCCCATTTAGTAGCTAGATAATAAAGTTCTTGTAGCAATAATCGTGTTCTATATTGCACAATTTGTCATAAATTCACGAAGCCTTCTAGCTATTCGACCTCACACGATTTACTACAAAAACGCATATACTTCCAGTGATGCATGGAAACTATTTGAATAAATAGAAACTATCAACTAATAAACAATGGGTGAACGAGAGTTCATATAAAAAAAAAAGTCGAAGGAAAAGTTAAAACAAAAAAGGAATATCCTTGAAATAATTATACTAAAATATTATAACATAGTAAATTACTACTAGAAAATTCAAAGTATAGTTGATTTAAAAAAATATTAACTAAAAACTGGCTTATAAATAAAAGATAAAGTTCCGTATTTTACATTATTATCTACTGCTTTGTAAGGAAATATTCAATTGTGCAAGTAATCATGCCTAAAACGTGAAAATTGAACATTGTTTGCGGAAATGATTGCAACGCCACTAATTGTAGGTGAAGATTTGTAGATTCTTTAATATTGTTTACGTGAAAATTGAAGATGTTCAACAATAATAGTATTTTTTTAAATATTCAAGACTTTAGCTTTTTTTTTAAAAAAAAAAAAATGTAGAAATAATAAAACTAATAAGATATAAATATAAAAATAATAAGATATTTCTTGAAATGAAATCCTCACAGTAACCTTAGGGGGACTCATTCATATTACCACAATTATTCTATTATTTGAGGTTTTCAAACTGTTACCCAATAATAATCCAACATTATTCATACATTTTGGTTTTAAAGCAAACATTTAAACCGCAAAACAAATTAGGCGTAACCTACTATCTCTATACTCAAATTCTGTAGCGATGTTAATGTTTGTAAAATGTATGACAATAAATACATGACCTACATCCTTTTCAATACCTAATTCATAAAAATTCCTACTAAAACTCAAAATTTCTATGTTTTTATGGTTTAAAGAGATCTGCAGTTTTAATACCTACAGCGTTTGAGAAGGAGCTTCACCCCTCCCCAAGTAGCAATTGTTCCTTTTCGATTCTTTAACCTATGACCTTACGAAGCTTGTCGTTTGTTTTTCCTTGTCCCCAGGTTTGCTGTACATCAATCTCTGTGGTATTCTGTTGCCCAAGGGTCGTTAACCTTTTAGTTCCTATCGCCCATTTTTTTGTATCGCTGTCGATGTTGAAATTTCCTTACTGCCTACCGATGAGCACTTAGTAAGTAATTCTTAGAAGGGAAATAGGCGAGCTGGCATACCTTTTTTTGTGGAGCAAATTTCCCCTCACCCCCTGACCCAGCACTGGCCCACACCTCCTCTCGATCCCCACCCCACCATGGTAGTACCACTAGCAGCAGCTAATTCTGCTCACAAAATGGCGGATCCTCTCACCATACTTTTGGCGGGAGAGGAATTGTTTTTTATTTTATTTTAATAAGAAAAAAACTTGTCTTACCTGGGATTCAATCTTCCAATCTTTATGTTAAAAGCGTATCAGCTTAACCAGTCAGTTTTAATGGTTTTTCGCTAGCTGTAGTCTCTTCTATTCTTAACTTTCCCCACCCGCGCACTCTCATCATTTTTTCAAACTTTCTATTTCCCCCACCCCATTCACAAAAGCGTTATAATATAGTTAAAAAAAATATGGCGGAAAAGCATCATAAGCTACAAAAGCAACATAAAATAATAAAGAAAAAAGATTGACTTAAATCTTCCAACTGCCAGCCGCTGCTATTTCACTATTTAAAACGACGCGCACTTACAAAGAATTGAACTGCGTCTGTCAAAATAATCTACTATAATAACATTTTCCACTCCCATCATGTCACAGGAGAGTTTCAGGCATGCGCAAGCACCATACCTCCCACTGCCTTATTGATTATAAATATCGACTTTATGCCTTAAGGCAGTGGCTACTCAAAATGATACGTTGTGAGAAGTCATGGGTCGGACTCCGACTAGAAGTGAAGGCAGTAGTTTTGTTATATATAATAAAATCAATATTTGTAATCATAAGTCAGTAGGAGATATAGTGACTGCGCATGCCTGAAACCCGCAATGTTCTTGGCTGTGGCGGGGTGAGAGTGGGGAGTGGGGACGATGGATGAAAATCCGAATCTGGTCAGGATCAAAATGAATATGCCTGCTACGACGGATAAAATACCAGATGTTATTCAGCACTGCGAGCCCATCCACATATTCAGAAAAACCATTATAACAGACTGGTTAAGGTGATGTGCTTTTACCATTGTAGACCGAAACCCAGGTAAAACAAGTTTATCTCTTATTAAAAAAAATAATAATAATAATCCTTCTCCCGCCAAGAGTATCCGAGAGGACCCACCATTTTGTAAGCAGAATTTGCCGCGACTTGAGGTTCCACCATCTTGTTGTGTAAAGAGGAGGGATGAGCTTTCTGTTAGCATGGGATGGGGGGAGAAAATCGAGTCACAGGTTGGGATGTTAGGTTAAGGAGTGGGGGTGGAAAGAAAATGGAGTCATGAGTTTAGATGTTAGGTTAAGTAGTAAAGGTAATAGGAGGTTGTCGAAATCGATTATTGGTCGGAGGTGGGGGTGAGTGGCTTATTTGATTATCACGTTCAATGATTTGGCGGGGCTTAGGGAGGGTGGTAATAAGTGAGCGTGACTTAAGGGCTCATCGAGTTCGATGATTGGTTAATGGGCGTGGTTTAGGACGGGGGTATGGATTTAGAGGAGGGATAAGGCAGTGCCGTAACCAAAGAGGCAGGGAGTGAGAGAAAAGTTGCTTCCCAAAAAAAGGTGCCAGCTCACCCATTTCCCTTCTACTGGGAGACTTTGTAAAAACATTGTTACTTAAATTTATGTTTTTATTTGTACTTGAGTATGTTTAGATAAATAGGCACTTTAAATTTAATGAATTTCTGTTTTTCTACCAAGCTATAAAGCGGAAGCTATTTTCATTTTAAGAAAAAAAATTAAAAAATTCCAACACTAAAATCTGATATCTGGTTGGATTTTTGTGATAAACAAACAAGGTCTTTTCTTTCAATGATATTCAGATTGTTTGTCCTTTTGTTGATAGTCTGATTAACAGTGATAGAGGCTGATTCTACTAGAAGAAAAGATATTAATGAATTAAATATAATTCTCCATGTGTTTGGATATCTTATGGGGTCACTTCATTTTTTATAAATGTGTAATGAAGTAAAAAGTCCTCTGTTGAGGAAATTCACTAGATAGAAACAAGCTTCATGTTGTGTATCAGCGCTACACACTTTCAAGTTCTCCTCCCCTTTGGTCACGTCTTCTGCGCTTAAGGACGAATACGTAACAGTCTTCATGTTACCAAAAATCGTGAAAAGTCCGGCAATTTCAGTCTTCAATCAGTTTAAAATCAACTACCAAAAAAAAAAAAAAAAAATCTGAGGAGCATCTTGAACTCAAGAACTATGCAAACACCTTTCAAGACTTACTATGATGCTGTTTATTTCAAATATTGCACAATGTATCAACTTGTAACCAAGTCATGGATGCGTGCTTTCACAAAGATAACTTCACTGCAGATTTAGTTTAAAGACTGAGTGATAAATCGTTGATAAGCCCCGCTGGGTCCCCATAGTTACCACAAAGGAAAACATCTTAAACATGGCTGACGATTTGATCATATGTGGATGTGTAATATTTACTATTTTTGATTTCCTACGTAAATACAACTTATTTGTTATTTTGTTTTTGAAAGGTCGACAGTGATTCGTGTGAACGTTGTTGAACATTAACAGAGTTGATTACCCTATATTATAAAAGTGGGTAAACTAAGATAGATATTTCTACGTTACAGTTCTTTCTGGTTGTCGGACCATAATCAAGAGTTTTCGTGAGTGGCCAGTTATGGGCGAAGGTCAGGGAAAGGTTTGAAATCATAGTACAAACATTTTGCAAGACATTCCGTACTGGCTGGTTAGTTTGGTATTAGTAGTATGTTATGTTATTGTCACTACTATGGATAAACAAAGCAATAGTAACAACAGTACTTCTCTTTTAGTTATTCTCCTTTAAACTACAATATATTCAGCTAGCATAATATGATTGTTTACTCCACGCACTTTGCATCATTCATAATTATTTTTTATAATCATCAGATTCTCTGTCTTCGTCGGTAGCCTCTGTTTTGATGCATATCGTCATCCTCTCTAAATAATAATCTATAATCACGAAAAGTCGGTTATTTTTATGAGATTTGTTGATAGGTTTAGGCATTTATGGATAGTTGGGTAACTATTTAAAATATTCAATTGCGTGCGAGATTAGAATCTTGATTACGACTAAGCATAATTTACATTGAATCTAAAAATCTCTGTACGTAACAATCTCTGTGTTCTTAAATATCCACATCGCTAGATAATAAAATACAACAATGTATTTAAGAAAAAAGTGTAAATTCGGCTGTAGTTATCAAAATATCACTAAATAATGATACAAACCCAATGATCACTTGATTTACTTAATAATAAAAAATCTGGTGTGCAACACTCTCAGGTTTTTTCTTACTGAAGTCTCACTTTCTGCAAAGTAATTTTCTTAAAAATCGGAATTTATAATAAATATTTGGTTTCCTTTACATCCACCAGAAGGAGGGACCACCCAGTTTGGGATGAGATATTACAGAGGGATGAGATATTACAGGGTCGCCCCGAGGGTTAAGGCCGCCCATGTGCTAATTAAAATTTGCTTCCTATAAAGAACATTTTTTTTAAATTAAAAAATCCTGCATTAAATGTCCACATTTACGTATTAATTAATTAGTCTTTTTATAATCCTTATAAATAAACAATTTATTATTTATCATTTCTTAATTAAATTAACCGCAAAATACTGTTGGAAAGAAATGTTGGAATAAAAATTTTAAAACCAAAACGACAAAATATAATTTTTAGAGGAAGTATTTTTAAGTAAATTTAATATTTGGTTAATGGTATCAAAAATATTAGTTTAAAACATGATTTCCTTATTTTGAGAGATGCCAATTTAATTATGAGACATTCAAACAGAGAAATCACTTAATTATTGATGTTATATAAATGAAATCATCGCCAACTTTGATAGTATTTCTAGCGACAGACATTGCAGATTGCAAACAGTTTTTGTTCATTTCTAATTTCCAAAATGAACGTACACCACTAGCTTCATTATATTGAAGTATTTAAAAAAATAGTTTCTGACAATGGTTTGAGTGAAAATTGTCGAAGGTATTATTACTTCTTGTTTTCTCATATATCCGTAATGGCTAGCAAAGAAACAGAATTTAACTTCTCCGGATACAAAAACGACTGAGTTGTTTCGATGATTATAGACTAAAAGAGTTTTCTCAATAAGGTTTTGAAAATCTTCCGATTTTATTTTTCTGACCATTTACAAGAAACCGTGATTGTGTCAAATTTTCGAGATTATGTTTTACAGGAAATATATATTTTAAGATCTCCTAAAGTTTAAGCGATTGATTTACATTGTTTTGTGTTTGAATAAAATATCTTAAAAAAAAAAAAAAAAGCTGGTGGACACTCACACAACTTTCTTCTTACTCCAGTTTAAAAAATTGTAACCGACAAAGTTTGTAGTTAGTATATACCAAATTTAATGAAATTCGTCGGTGCTTTTATGGAGAAAATCGTAAATACTGTTCAGTGAAAAAAACGCACTTCCGGTTTACTAATTTTCTTGAAATTTGGAATTTTGGCAATCTATTTATTCTAATTAATTTTGTGTAGATCGTAGAATTGCATAATCAAATATGATAGCACTTTAGAGGAAAACATAACACCATCCCTCCATCCAAAGCCACCTTAAATGACTTTACCAGAAAAAATTGTTTCAAAAAAAGTTGTAAATTTATATGTGTAGTTCATTGTTGTGGTTGGTTCCGCAGAGCTGGAAAGCTCATTGACATTTTCCGTGATATCCTGCTTCTTTTTGTGGTCATCGACCGGTTTCGGGCGTTCGCCCATCATCAGGATGTTTTTGTCAAACAGTGTGATAACATCCTGATGATGGGCGAACGCCCGAAACCGGTCGATGACCACAAAAAGAAGCAGGATATCACGGAAAATGTCTCTGATGTCTACGTAGTTCACATTCGCAGTTGAAACAAAATCGTTCGTCGGAGCCGTTTTAGAGAAAATAGCAGAAAAGTACAAAGTAGTTTTCAGTAAAAACCCACTTCCGGTTTTCTAATTTTCTTCATACTCTGAATTTCAACAACATATTTAATTCTAATTAATATTATTTATTGAATATGTGGATGGATCCGTAATGCTGGTTAACATCTGGTATTTTATCCGTCGTAGCATGCATATTCCTTTTGTTCTTGACAAGTTTCGGATTTTCTTCCATCGTCAGAGCAAATTCACCAAGTTCGTGTAGAGAGTTCACTTCAACGCAATGTTGAATATAATGTAATATTATTTGGATGATAGAATTGTATAGTAAACTGAAATAGCACTCTAGAGGAAAACCTAATCCCACCCCTTCCCTAAAATTACCCTTAATTGAATTTTGCTGGGGAAATGTTTCAAATAAAATTGCAGTGTAGTTGATATATAAAGTTTATAGAAAATCATTGGAGCTGTTTTCTAGAAAATCACAAAAAACTGATAAAAACCATCGTTAAAGTGGCATTTCCGGTTGAGGAATTTTGACAGATGACCAACTGCCGGATCCCATGGTGATAACTAAACGAGTAAAAACTGTTCAGTAAAAAAACGCAATTCCGGTTTACTAATTTTCTTGAAATTTGGAATTTTGGAAATCTATTTATTTCTAATTAAAAGCATCCTTAAACGACTTTCTACGATTTTTCGTTTTTGAGCTATGCTGTTCACATACATACATACTGACACACACACAGACCATTTGCTAAAAACCACTTTTTTGGACTCAGGGGACCTCAGAACGATATTTCCGGTGAAAACTCGATTTTGGAAACTTGGCACGATTACAATACTTCCTCTTATTATTAAATAGGTAAGAGAAAGTAAAAAATAATTTGGGAAAAATATAATTTTTTTTAAGAAAGATATAATTTTCAATGTGTAAAAATGTAGGAACTAATTAGAAAAAATGTTAAGCCATTATTTGCTGTCATAACCACTATGTTGAACATTAATTCCCCAACTTTCTTCCTGCGAGTGATGAATGAATTCACTATATATCCTTACTTAAACTGAAATAAGTTACTTAGAGATAGTAAATTTATAATCTCATCTTATTGCTTAAAACAGAAATAAAGTTTCTAGATATCCAAAAAATTAAATAAAATTGAAAATAAACTTTAGTCATAAACTAAAAAATACTAATTGTATACTTTTGATCACATACCAATAATTTTCCTAAAATGAACATAATAAAAAAAGGAAGTGTTTCCATTTAATAGTTTTTAAGTGAAAAAAATAATAATAAATAAATATTATGCAACGAGTGACATAAGATAAAAATGTAGGAGGAAAAAATAGAGAAAGATCCTTAACCGGAGACCCTCTGTTTTACATTCACAGTCATGTTTCATGTTCACGCCCAACAAGAAAGGTCAATAGTACTTTCAGAACTATGAAACTACCCACTGTTTAACTATTTCCAACTTGAAAAAACAACAAAAAGGTTCCTTTATTGGGAAATACAACATTACTTTGTAATCGCTGTCAACAATTATTATTATTATTACTTTAATTATCTGAAATGTTAAGATGTTATTATTGCAGTAATATTAACAATGTTAAGTGCAAATTTTGTAATAATATAGTTGAAAAACGTAGCTAGCATCTGTCAGTTGTTTGAAGTTCATTCATTTTATTAGCTAGCAATCCAAAGCAGTTTTTTTTTTACTCTGTTACTGTTAATGTATCTGTTTTTTTTACTCAGTTAATGAATCACTATTTCGGAATTTATTTAAGCTATTCAAATTGCTGTTGTCTTTTTTTTATTGCACAAAAATTATAAATGTATTTATTGCTGAGAAAAACATTAAACAAAAAAATTATCCATCTGTATTCATTTTTTTTATAAAACTAAATTTTAACATTTGTAAACTGGGGCGGCTGTTGGTGTAGTGGTTATGAGCATAATTTTAACACTGAAAATTTAAACGACGCTGTTTTATTTAAATAATCTTAGTATTGGAAAGAGTATTGTTCTTATAGTATCAATAAAGGGAAGGGATTAGCTCAGTGGTAGCCCACTCAGTGACTCCCATGCGGAGGTACCGGGTTCGAATCCAGCAGTTTATCATCCTAGGAACCCCTAGCTCACTGTCCGGTGATGGGCAGAGCATTGAGAAGGCTCCGGGGGATACAATAGATCTTTCAGATCGCAGTAATTTCCTCTATAACAATCTATTGTAGTAATATGATTTTAAATTCATATTTTAATTATATTAAAACTTAAATGTCGAAATTGTAGCGTTTAAAAATTAAGTTATTATAATTCATGAATCCTATTTTATTTCTCAATCCAGGAAGAACACTCTCAAGCGACTAATAGAGGAAAGTAACGGCATTATTTCAGGCAAAAGGGAACTGTTCTGTCTGAAGCTGGAGCTTGGCTGCAGGGATTCAACAAAGGAAGATCTGCGGCTTTGAGGGATGTGGCCTCTGTTTTTCCAGTTTGAGGTCATTGAATGCTGATACATGATGGAAGAGTGGCAGGGAGAAATCGAAGAGGTGAGAATATTCTCTAGTAGTTAAGCGGCACTAAAGGCTTTGCATAAGCCGAGCTGAGCTCTAAATTAGTGTATGAATGTAGGTGCAAACTTAATGTTCTCGCTCAGAAGGTTAGAGTAGGGTGGGCTAAAAAATGTATAAATGTTATAAGACATGGGGACGTGAAGTACCTTCTCTCCTTAAGTAGGATTTCTCATAGTACAATTCAGAAAAATAAGAACTCGCATAGTACAATTGAGAGTTCTAGAGATATAATTGAGTGGACATATTTGGTTAGCTAGTCATTACACAAAATGGGCAGAATTGCCTTGTCTTTGTGCCAGAATTGCAACAATTCTGTTTCTGTAGATCAGTGTCCCTATTTCGCCAATTCTAGGTTCCGCATATTTGGGAGGGCAACATTCTCAAAGAAATGCTTGGGGGAATTGAAGAGATCCAGGATGTATTAAGATATTGATTCAGACCGGTAAATTGTTATGGAAGGCCCCTTAGGAGTAGTTTCTTATTCTTGTGTTATTTGTGTGGGTGATAAAAGCCACATTGGCTTAGGTCTGCGCCTTCGGGCACCCACATCTCAATCCTATAATTATTTCTTAGTTAAAAAAAAATCCTAAATTAAACTCTTATTTAACTTAAATTATAATTTATCTTCTATGCAACATTTTTTGGGAGATCTATTTCTTAGAAAACAATGCTGTTGCGCTATTGAAGGAATACTAAAAAGAAGTCGTCGAATAGCATTTTCAGATAGGTCCAGCCAATTGAATGCCTTTTTTTAAAAATGGGTTTGTGTTTTTTTTAAACAAAAATATCTCAAAAAAGAAAAGTTACAGGAAGCATCTTATTGATAGTCCGTTTAAGCACCACCATTAGAAAACCCGTCTACAGAAATATGACTTTTCTACATTGTTTTAGTGCAACTTATTTCTGGAAAGTTCTAGACGAGCTGCAACGTTACTCCTTCCTTTAATGTGCTACTTCATTACCGTGTACGGCACTAAGTCCCTAGGATTCTCAGTTTTATACGAAACATTTTTCTGGAAGAATGGTTTATAGCGAGGTTCTGTGGTGACGTTAGGCTATCATTACTTAGAGATTGATAAAGATGGTCTTCATTTTAGTTACATTCTGATAGTTCCTTGTGCCAAAAAACCAAAAAGATATTTAAGATAATTACAGTTCCTCATTGCATTTATTATAATTTTTTTAAAATTCAAAGAATGATGTAAAATAATCAATTAGAATTAGGTGGGGGGATGCAATTGTTTTGTTAATACGAACTTTTTAGTATTATTGGGCAACTTTTCTAATTTTTGTCCAACGATTACTTTTAATAACTATGTATATCAATAGAAAGTGAATGGTAACAACAGTTCAATATATATTGGCACGACTGTATTCCACTGTTACATATATGGAGTTTTGCAACATTCTATGTAGAACAAATTATGTAGAATTAATGGTATAATCTACCTTGTTCTTCAGTGTTCAGATATGAAAGGTGTCTATAATACAATGAAATAAGAACATTTTATTTTCTTCAATGTTAAAAGTTTGCTCAATAAGCTAAAAAAAAAAAAAGAAAGAAACTAATTATGTTCGTTTCTAACCAAAAGATCACACTATAGGGACTTAGTTATTTTTTTTTTTTTTGTATAAAAATAAAAGCTACATTCAACGAATGTAATTCTTAAAACATGTATCTACTACATAAGGAAATCTAATAGAAATTGATTTGGTAAATAAATAAAAAATTACAGGAGATTATAGTTTACCCAAAATAATACATATATGAATCAGATTTGACATTATTTAAACCTTCTAATTCTCATTTTAAAATTTACGAATAAATTTTTGTTTGTTATTATTCCATATTTGTAATATTAAGTGCCCTTGAGATAGAGCAATAAAATAATTGCCAAGGGATTGTTTGGTTTTTTTATAGTTACTATTTCCCTTTCTCAAAATTATAAGACTCTTTTTATTATTCTTTTTACAAAGTTTCATTCAACTAAAACCCCATAAACATAAACAACATTCAATATAAATATGGTAATATAGATACACATTTAAATTCGGGCATTTTTAATTTTTTTTAAGTTATATATTCTATTAAAAGGTTATTCAACTTTATTTGATCATTTTATTTATAAAAAATAATTTTTAGACTTAAGAAAATAATTTAAAAATCTTTGACATACTAATGATTCAATTATTATCTTCACTTAAGTATTTAACAAAGACAAAAGTCATGAACAAATTATAATTTGAAAATTATGTTGAAATACTCTGTCTTTCTCTTAGGGTAATTTACATAGTTATTATGGGAAACTTTTCTTCAAATTTATATTATTATTATTATTATAAGTACTTTATTTAAAAAACTAGGAGTAAGAGAAAGTAAAAATACAATAAATGATAGAATGCTCAAGTACAAAAGTATGCCAGAGTTTACAGCCATAAAATAGAAACGAAAAATAATAATAAAAAATCTGGTGTGAAACACTCACACAACTTTCTCTTACTCCAATTCTCAAAATTATAATTGACAAATTTTATAGTTTATGTACCAAATTTAAAGAAATTCGTCGAAAAATGAAAAAACTGTTCAGTAAAAGCGCACTTCCGGTTTACTAATTTTCTTGAAACTCGTAATTTTGGCCATCTATTTATTTCTGATTAATTCTGTTTGGATAATGGAATTGTATAATCAACTATGATAGCACTTTAGAGAAAAACATAACCCTACCCCTCCCCTAAAAGTGCCCTTAAATGAATTTTCCCAGAGAAATGTTTTAAATAAAAGTTATAGATCATTGCATGTTTAGTTTATATACGAAGTTTCAAGAAAATCGTCGGAGCCATTTTTGAGAAAATCGCGAAAAAGTGAAAAAAAATCATTTAGTAAATTGGTAAAGTAAACGCACTTCCGGTTATCAGATTTTTTTAAAACTCGGAATTTCAACAACATATTCAATTCTAATTAACATTATTTAGATGATAGAATTGTCTAATAAACTGAAATAGCACTTTAGATGAAAACCTAACCCCACCCCCTCCCCTTATAAGTGCTCTTAAATAAATTTTCCCAGAGAAATGTTTCAAATAAAAGTTGTAGCTTTTTGTATATGTAGTTAATATTCCAATTTGAAGAAAATCGTCGGAGTCGTTTTTGAGAAAATTCCAAAAAAGTAAAAAAAACAACAAATAAAGTGGTACTTCCGGTTGAGGAATTGGTGATAACTAAACGGAATATCAAGTTTGAACTTTCTACGATTTTTCGTTTTTGAGCTATGCTGTTCACATACATACACATTGACACACACACAAACCATTTGCTAAAAACCACTTTTTTGGACTCAGAGGACCTCAGAACGATATTTCCGGTGAAAACTCGATATCGAAAATTTGACACGATTACAATACTTCCTCTTACTAGGAGTAAGAGAAAGTAAAAAAGAAAAAAGATGAAAAACAAAGCAAAAATTATAATATAACTAAAATAGAACTGAATAAGATCGGAAAGTAAATAAAATTATTAACACATCTATTGTTCAAATAAATCAAACGTAAAAAGTGGTAAATTAGAATAAAAAAGCTGAAAAACTAACCTAAAGAATCTGAGATCCTGATGTGCCTAACTCTCCAAGCGTGGCGAGCATAAGCAATTAAAGGATGACAATGCGTTGTCCCGTAAGAAAAACAATAATTTCTCCTCCGGAAAGAAAACATTTGCTGAGATGGAGAAGCCTCCTCTTCGCTAAAAGAGGTTATTTCTAGCTTATTGGATTCTAAATTGGCTCCTCTCGCTAATAAGAGTGATATTGAAGTTCTTAAAAATGAACTAATTCTTTCTTGAAATTTATAATTTTTACTAAATATTAAATTGTCTTAACGTTATATGAATGCGAGAACGTAAACTTAATGAAACTACTTTTTGTGAGGAGATCAAGACTTCATCTCTCCTCGCAACTCCCCTTAAATGAAGTTTCTCGGAAAAAAGTTCTCTGAATTGTAAATTTAGTATATAAAGTTTAATGAAACTGGTGTCATTTAATGAAGAAAGTCAAAGAAAGTAAAAAAAAACTAGCAACCTTTAATAAAGTTGCCCTTCTGGTCAACCGATTTTCTTTAAACTCGGAATTATGGTAATCAATTTAATTCAAATATATATAATATATTAAAATAGCAGTTCAGAGGAAAGCATAACCTCACCACTCTCCCACAAAAACTATCTTAAAAGGAATTTCCCTGGCAAAAGTTTTGAAATAAAAAAATCTGGTGTGAAACACTCTCACAACTTTCTCTTACTCCAGTTCTCAAAATGATAATTGACAAATTTATAGTTTGTGTACCAAATTTAATGAAATTCGTCGAAAACTGAAAAAACTGTTCAGTAAAAGCGCACTTCCGGTTTACTAATTTTCTTGAAACTCGGAATTTCAGCCATCTATTTATTTCTAACTAATTATGTTTGGATGATAGAATTGTATAATGAACTAGGATAGCACTTTGATGAAAATCTAACCCCACCCCTCCCCTAAAAGTGCTCTTAAAAGAAATTTCCCAGAGAAATGTTTTAGATAAAAGTTGTAGATCTTTGCATGTTTAGTTTATATACGAAGTTTCAAAAAAATCGTCAAAGCCATTTTTGAGAAAATTGCGAAAAAGTGAATAAATCATTTAGTAAAGTGGTAAAGTAAACGCACTTCGGTTATCCGATTTTTTCAAACTCGGAATTTCAACAACATATTTAATTCTTATTAACATTATTTAGATGGCAGAATTGTCTAATAAACTGAAATAGCACTTTAGAATGGAAACCTAACCCCACCCTTCCCCAAAGTGCCCTTCATGCATTTTCCCGGAGAAATGTTTCAAATAAAAGTGTAGCTCTTTGTATGTGCGGTTGATGTTTAAAGTTTAAAGAAAATCGTCGGAGCCATTTTTGAGAAAATCGCAAAAAAGTAAAAAATCCAACTAGTAAAGTGGTACTTCCGGTTGAGGAATTTTGACAGATAACGTAGTGTCAGATCCCATGTGATACCTAAACGGAATATCAAGTTTCAACTTTCTACGATTTTTCGTTTTTGAGCTATGCTGTTCACATACATACATACACACACACACACACACACACACAGACCATTTGCTAAAAACCACTTTTTTGGACTCAGGGGACCTCAAAACGGATATTTCCGGTGAAAACTCGATATCGAAAATTTGACACGATTACAATACTTCCTCTAGGAGTAAGCGAAAGTAAAAAAGGACATTATATATGTAGTTAATGTATCAAGCGTTAAGCATCGTTACGTTAAGCATCGTTACAGTGTTTTCGAGTAAATCGCAAAAAAAGTAATCCATTCAGTAAAGTTTTATTTCCGGGTGACAAATTTTCCTCAAAACCTCATTATCAGACCAAAAGGCCTGAAGTTAAACGAAAATATTATGTTTAAACTTGCTCAGACACTCCGTTTTTGAACACACACACACACAACTAAAAACACATACAAGAAAACCACTTTTTTGGGGATCTCAAAACGTGTATTTCCGGTGAAAACACGATATCCAAAATTTGACACGATTGCAATAATCCTACAGCAGTAAGAGAAAGCAAAAATACCATCGATATATTAAATTTCAGTTTAAGTGGTTTTGGATTTTGATGTGTAATTACTTCTTTCTTTCTCGACATTGTTGACGTTTTTTTCAATTCATATTTTCTCACAATATTTTTATTATTAATCCACCATTCTTTATTCTATGAATCAGGGTCGAGTCAAGTATACGACTGAGAAGCACCCGTGTCTGCGCTTAATACGGCTTAATACTATTAAACAAAAAAAAAAATAGAAAAGAAACTGACAAAAAAGTACATAATGGCGCTAATGGCCAAGGTAGTAGTTACATAGATTGTCATCATACTTATCTTAGGTGACTCCAGCTAGTAGATACGCGCCCACGCATTCTAATGTGACAGATTAATAGGGAGAGATTCACACAAACTGTCAATCATTGTACATTGTGCTACTGTTGTTTGTATCAAATAAACTTATGTTTTTTAAAAAAAAGGTATTTCTATAATAAATACTGTCTGCGCGGCAGAGACCCAAGGCAAGATGGCGAACGTACGCCAAGAAATTCAATACAAAAAAATGAACAATAAATGAGATTACAGAAAAGAGATGCAAACAGTGGTGATGTTGAATGCGCAAGCGGCGAAGCTGAGGTGATAGGTGGGCGATCGAGGAAGATGTGGCGTGTACGTGTGTGTATGTGTGGAGGAGTGAGTGGGGCAGAGAAGTAAGGAGATAAGGGAGGGGGTGCGTAGAAGAAGAGAGATGAAAGTGTTTGACAGCGGCGTTGATTGCTGCTGTGTAATCGGCGAACGGAGACGCAACAACCTGGGCACGGAAGGTGGTAGCCTAGGTTGATGATGCGGAATGAAGACGTCCGGCGAAGGCGCTAATAAAATGCCAGACAATTCAAAGGCAAGTATAACCACTTGCAAGGCGACATATGAAAGGCAAAATAAAAGGCGAAATATATAAGTGTTAATCACAGAGATGCGCAGAGAACTCGTCCTAGAAGAAGAATGAAAGAGTAGAAGAGCGGAAGACGGAAGGGGCAAAAAATAGACAGGAAACTTATGGCATAATAATGCAATCACGGATGTAACAGAAGGGACAAAAAACAAGGGAGGAAAGTGGTCGGAAAAGAAGGGTTTAGTGGTTCTAGAAAGGCGCCCACACGCACGGGCGCGCGCGTGCGCGGGGAATATGGTGGTAGTAAGGCACTCGCACACCGACCCAACATCCCGCCCGCCCTGAAGGCTCGGCTTCAGCGCTTACTGGGAGGGGAGCTGACAGAGTTTGGCGAGCGGACGGCGGATAATGCCGGAAGCGGTGTGGGCGTCAGGATACGGCTCGCCTCATCGCGCCACGTCCAGGGTGAATGGCGGTGATGCAGCCCAAAGGCCACTGGCGTGGCGGAACTTTGCCCTGGTGGACGATGACGACGGTGCCCGGCGCGACCTTTGTAGCAGGGAAAAGCCACTTCATGCGATGCTGGAGGGTGTGAAGATACTTTCAGCGCCTATGCTTCCAAAAGTCCTGTAGGATACACTGGGTTAGTTGTCACCGGGACAGGCCATTCATATTGAGGGTGGTAACGTCGCGTTCAGGAGGCGCGGTGCGGGGGCGAAAGACCAGAAAATAGCCGAGCGTAAGGGGTTCCGGATCGTTCGGGTCGGAAGAGAGGGCGCGAGTTCAAGATCGCCTCGACGTCGGTGGTCACGGTGAGTAGTTCCTCGTAAGTGAGGCGTTGATCACCCACGACGCGATTGAGGTGGTGCTGGCGGATTTGATTGCCGCTTCCCAGAGGCCTCCAAAACAGGGACTGGCTGGGGGGATAAACCTCCACTCAATGCCAGCGGAAGCGGCAGCGCGGCAGACGGCTTGTTGGTGACATTCATCACCCAACAGGCGACCGAGTTCCCGAAGCTCATTTTCGGCTCCGATGATGTTGGTTCGATGTCGGAAAAGACGGTGGTAGGGAGCCCACGGCGAGCGGTAAAGCGGCGGAGGGCGGCGAGGAAGGCGGTTGTAGACAACTTCGAGGCGATCTCGAAGTGTACGGCTTTGGTAGTGAAGCAGATGAAGGCCACCAAATAACCCTTAGTGACCACCGCGCCGCGGAATCGAGCACTAGAAATGGCGAAGGGGCCGGTGAAGTCAACGCCGGTCACGGTAAAGGCGGTAACGCGTTGTGGGGGGAGGTTGCCCACGGGTTGGATGACGGGGCGCGGTTTGGCGGTGAAGCATCGGTTGCATTTCACGATGCGATCGCGCACCACATTGCGTCCATCCAGGATCAAATAATGGCGGCGGATATAGGCGTGAGTGGCGAGAGCTCCGGCTTGTAACAGGCGAATATGGGCGTCGTCGATGATAAGCAATGTGAGCGGATGCTTCTTAGGAAGCAAGGCGGGGTGGCGGAAACCATAGGGCAGCGGGACAGACGACAGCCGTCCGCCGACGCGGAGTACCTGTTCATCATCGACGAATAGGTGAAGTTGACGCACCAGCCGGTGCCGGGAGTGCGGGTCTCTTTATTCAGGTGCGTGGATTGGGCCTGGCGTATTAGGGCGAGAGTGGCATCTTGAAGCTCGGAGGCGGTGAGAAATATGATGCGGTGGGCAGAAGGGTTGCGGCAGTTAAAGCAGAAGCGCTGACAATAGGCGGTGACACGCTTAAGGGCCATCAGCGAAGAGAAGCGATCGAAGATGGTGTCATCCTCGGTGGCGGCGACGAGCACCAGCGAGATGGGGGGTTTGGCCTCTTGCTCGATAGACTCCTCATCGAGAGACGCGGGGCACGAGGCTAGGAGGCGGGGGCGGTGGCGAGCCATGAGGGCCCTTTCCACCACAAGGGGTGATCCTGGAGATGGTGAGGCGCTACTCCTCTGGAGGCGCAATCGGCGAGGTTGTCCTGGGAAGAGACATGGCGCCACGCGTTAGGAGATCGTGAATTTCGGCTACGCGGTTGCCGACGAAGGTCTTTCACCGGTGACTCTCCCGCGAATCACCGTGCGCGTGTGGGAATATGGTGCGTAGTAAGGAACGCACACACCGACCCAACAAATACCATTACTTAGTCGATGCGCAAAATAATAATAATACTAATAATGAATATCTTGTTAATTTAAGAAATCGAAACGTAACTGCTAATTCATATTCATATTAAGTTGGCTAACATATTAGCTTCATAAATATTAACAACATAAATTAAATTGTATGAACATTTTTTTAAATTTTATGTAAATGTAGATCAAAAAACAAGTAGAAAAAAAAAACAAAAATCTGGTGTGAGAAACACTCACACGACTTTCTCTTACTCAATTAATATAGTTTAGTTTCATGTTTAGAACTCAATTAATTAATATAGTAGTTGTATGAACATAAACACGATTTTCTCTTTCTCTAATTAATACAATTTAATCAAGCAATATTCTTTAAAATTGTAACGTTAATATTTAGTTGGTCATAAAAACGGTGATGGAGATTTTAATTATATTACTGGAGAGCGGTCTTATGCGGAGCGCTCTATGTCAAAAGTCGGAAAGCTTGTGCAAATTTAATTTTAAACTAACTGGTAGGCATCCAGTTACCCTTTAAATTCAATTTTCTCAGAAAGATATTTTAAATAAAAGTGTAAGTTTCTATCTATGCTATAAGACATCGAAACTCGTTGTAACCGTTATCGAGATAATTCCAAAAAAACTCGAAAACCTTTCTATAAAATCGCACTTCCAGTAAACCGAATTTCTTCAAATTTGGAATTCTATCATTCTTCTAATGTGTATTAATATTATGTAGTGGTAAACAATATAGTGATGTGTTACTTTAGAGAAAAGCATAACACTAATGTTTCCCCAGAACCCCCAAAAATCAATTTTCCTGAGAAAATGTTTCAAATAAAAGTGATAATTATTTTTAGGTAGCATAGGAAGTATAAAGAAAATCGTTGGATCCGTTTCGAGAAAATCACGAAAAACTGAAAAAAAAAAACATTCAGTAAGGTCGCACTTCCTGTTGATGGATTTTGTCCGAAATCTTCGTGTCTGGTTCGGTATTTTTTCGTATACAGGGGATCCCAAAATACGTTTTCTCCGGTGAAAACTCAGTTTTGAAAATTTGGTCCGATCGTATGGAGAGGTCGAAGAAGAAAAATTTATTTTGTAAACTTGAAGAATGGTTTATTGTTGGACGTTCGACCACCTTTGGTGTGCTTGATCAGGAGGGTGAATATACATGCCTATATAGATTATTTAAGAAGTGCAAAACTGCAAATCAAGTATTTTAAATTTGTTAAAATTAGTCAAATGCTGCAATATGAAAGTTAAAATCCTATGTTAATATTAATATTATGGAGTGCCTGACTGAAACACTTAACAATATTTCACTTCGCTCTGGGCCCTCTCCTGACAGTCGATGATGAAGAACACCACAGATGTTGGAATCTTTAAACAACAAGCTTTTCTGGTTTTAAAAGCACATGGTAACCTTACATTCAAAAGAGGCTCGTTCCAGAAATTAGGATAAGCGCTCTTTATGAGTCTCGGGGGAGGAGAAGTTGGCTTGCCACCTTAACAATACAATCATCGGCATGTGGACCTTATTGCATCTTAAAAAAAAAAGATTACAATTTCACAAAATAGAAGAAAGGCAAATTAAACAATTTCCTAAATAATGACACTCAATTGGTGTATATTCATTTTATCATTTACTATTGAATTGTTAAATTTGAAAAATAAGAATAAAATAGTACTAGATTAGCAGCTATTTTCTACATAAATAGGGGTAATTCTTCAATTTAACAATTGGGCTGATATTACCGAAAAAATTCTAAAGTAAAAAATTTTGAAGTTAATTCAAATGACAATGAAGTCAATTAATTCGCTCTTTCATCCTCAAAATACAGAATATAATTTACACAAAACTGTTAAACAAAGAAACTTACAAAAAGATAAATAATACTTACTCCACTTACTAGATATATTTAGTTAAATCAAAATTTTAAGAATCAGAAGTTGAGTTAAGAATCACTGTTATTTGGCAATTATGGCTTCCTATGCCTTCGAAATTCAATCGAAATCAGTTAAATTGTTAACTAGGAGAATGAATAATTTTATGAATGATTACTCTAGCACAATTCATTACAAATCTTTCATAACTAAAATTCTATTTGCAAATTATTTCATAATTAATGCCTAATTTTGAGGATGAAAATGCGAAGGCATTAAAAACACTATTATGATTTATTCTTTACGAATCTCACCATAAGTGATGCAGCAAAATTGAAAATTGAAAATAAAGGTTGTCTATGTTAATTCTATCACAGAATTGATTTTACCAATGCCACATCTCTTATGTCCATATTGTAAATAAGTCTTCTTATCTTCTAGTTTAACACAACTACTTTTTTAGACACTAACTTCAATTATGTTATAATAAATATACTCACCAATATTCATCACTGAATTTTTATGTTCTAGAAAGATAGACCAGGACCGCAGAATAATCAAAGCAAAAGATTGCTTTGGGAGGGATCATCGTTTTTTTTAGAAAATATCGCTTACATAGTAAGCAGAAAAAATCCCATAAAACAACCAATTAATGAACTGGAAAAGAAAAACTTTAATTTAGATTTCTATGATTGGAGTACAAATGATATTTTAAGTGATAAAAGACAGTCCTTTATACTACTTCATTCAATTATATGCACTAGACTTTTATTTATTAATTCAAAGAAAAATGTACTCTACAAAAGAAAAGTATTGCTCATTTTTTAATAATTTATAATTGCCATTTGTCCGAAAGTTTTGATTGCGGTTGAAATGAACAATGAAGGACTGTATTTACAACTCCTGTAATACTTTATCAATAGTTTAATTTTTTCTAAAAATATTTAAAAAAATATGGTAATATCATTAATTATTCAATTATAGGATTTAATAAAATTATTTGATAATATTAGAATAATTTGTTTTGATATTTTGTGAAAACGTTGAATGAAAAATTTAATGTAAATGAAATCAATTTAAACTTGAAATTTGGTTAATGAGTTAATAAAGGATTTTTTTTATTAGAATTTTCTCGAATAGTTGGTTTACATTGAAGAAAGTTCTGCAAAAATGAAAGCACCATAGAATAAAGCAGTTGGTGAAGTTTACATTCGAAGATTTGTTTTGGAAAAGAGTATTTTACTTAACCATCAACACCATAATCATGGTATCTCGAAAGTGTGAGGCATTTTACTAAACCAAAGGTCTAATAAACTTTAAAATACGATATTTTAATTATATATTACGATATTAAAAAAAAATACTTCATGAAACAAAAAATTATTTGTGGATCACAATGACAAATCCATCTCATTCAATGCAGGAAAAAAGAAAGATTATACTGATCAACCAAGCTTTCGGATTACAGCAAGCAAATGATTTAAATATAATCAAAACATTATTATTAACAATTCTCTACTTTTTGTTGATTATTATTTTATATTTCGTACAAAAGAAAAGATTGCATAAGAATATAGATATAGATTATTTAAAATAAGAACTGCAGTCATTTAAATTAAGCATTTTGAATTTGTTAAAATTAATTTAAATAAGTTAATCAATTATTTATGGTGACGCCTGAAATTGCTTTTTTTCAATGTTTTTAAACCATCAGAATGTAAAAGGAAGTTTTTTAGGAATTTTGTTTTCTTGTTTAAGATATTTTCACCTACCTAAGTACTGTTATTTTAATACAAATACATACCATCAGTTTATTTATTTTATATTAAACTAATGGATTATTGCATAATTAAATGCTTTGTATTTATTACTTTGCTCTAAATGACCATCATTAGACATACATACATGCCAGAGCATAGCATGTATACAACACAGCAGCTGTGGCGAATTGGGCATAAAAATATTGGTTGCCAGAGGGCTCAGCCTTATATATGTAGATGCAAGAAGGCAGAAATAGCTTTATAGCCACTGCAGATTGGTGAATTTATTGTAGCTCCCTTGGGTATCGATATTTGTTTGTATATGGAATGTAGGCATCTGTAAAGTATACAATTTACATACATAGTATATTTGTATACTTTTTAGTAGTTACAGTGTTCATTACATTGCACACATCAACTACATCTTATTATCAGAAGATTTAAATTTGGGAATGAATATTTAGAGTATAGGATACTAGCACAAAACTAAATGAAATTAACATGAAATATCTTACCTAAATGAATTATTATTTATGGATATTGTTAAGTGTTAGCGATGCCACTGCAAACATTGTTCATGTTGTTAGGTGGAGTACTCGCAGGGACGACGCCAACATCTCGGGGGAAGAAATTTATGAATGTAATAATGTTTCCAGAATTGTTTGATTTAATATTTTTTGTCCACTAGTGTGACAGCTAATATCAAAACTATCTTCCTGTCTAATGGCTATTACAGTAGATACTATTTGTAATTATAGAAGGATATATGTATTGCATTTTGAAATTATTTTGTTTTTTAATGTTAAATATAATATTTCATAAATAAAATATAATAATATAATGTATTTCAATAGTGCAAATATTGAACATTTTATTACATGCAATCACAATATTGAACATAATCATGTGCAATGTTTGTCTGAATCTATCAATAATTGCTTTTGCATCCAAACTCATCTAACTGTTTCATTTCAATGGATGCAACTGTTCAACATTTTCAAGCTACAAAACATCATTTACATTTTATTTAATGTTTAAGGTGCCCAACTTGTCATCGGGCCAGCTGACTCCCTGGAACATCAGTCTACTACTGATTCTAGACAGAAGTAGACAAGTTGCGCCTTGTAAGGAAGGTCTTATAAAAGCAATTGGTTTGAACTGCCTAGTAAAGAAATATCTATTTTTTTCAAGCATCTTAACCACCAACTAACAAATTTGTACTGTGTTTATTACAAATTATAATATTGATGCCTGATACGGTACCCGAGGTTCTTTTCATTAGAAGATATTGTTCTTTTAATTTTTTTAGTTTTTCATTTCCTTTTCAAATACAATAGGATTTTGTTTTAGACAATTTTTTACTTTCTCTTATTTTTTATAACAAATCTTCTTTAACTATCTCCCAAAAATCTTTGCAAAATGATTTAGTTGGTTACAAGGTCCTTTCCTTGACAGTAATAGGAGAATTAGTTACTAGAATATTAGACTAAACAGATTTTAATTTGCAACCTTTTTTTCATTAGCCTACTTACATATTCTTAAAATCCGACGTATTCATTCAATATGGTATGAAGAAGACCAAGAGTACTATCTTCTTTAATAGAAGTATATATTTCAATATTTTATTAATATATTATTACTTTTTACATGTACGGAATTCACATTTTTTAATCAAACAGAGTTGAAAGAAATCATTTTATTTTTTAGATAATTGTAGGTAACTACAGCTATTTATAGGTTACCAAATCTGTTTATAGATTCATATAAGTCCATAAAACATATTCAATTTGTAATAATATACAAAAAACAAAAATGTTACTGCCTTCAGAAAAATGAAGTATAATTAATCTATACCAATTTAAACTTTTGAGTTTAATAGTTTCTTCCAGATTTTTTTTCTTTAATACTGAGTTGTCCATTAGGATGAGAGACATCACAAAAACTATCTTATTAGCAGAAGATTTAAATTTGGGAATGATATTTAGGTTCTTAAAGTACAAGCATAAAAATAAATAATATTAGCTGAATATAAAACATCTTACCTAAATTAAATCTTATTTAGATTAAATTACGTTAAAAATTAATCTTACAACAATTAGAGGATTTTTTAAAGTTTACAATTTAACATCCAGGAAATAAAAAAAAGATAGGGAATTGGAATTTAAAACTTCACCTGCTCCAAAAGTGTAAAATATCTCCTTTTAGGAAATATATCTTTATATACTATCCATTTATGTTAATCATCAATAATGATTTAATGTTTGATGCCCAGATGGATGAGTCTTTCTAACTATTGCTCTAAAACCAAAGTAGGGATCCGCCTCATACTCAACAGTTCTTAATGTCCCATCAGGTTCCACCAAGCTATATTCTCCTTTTACAATACCATTTTCGTTGGTTTCCCATTGGCTTTTTGCATCCCCGGTCTTTATATCATTTACTGAATAATCATATGCATACTTTGGTTCATCCTGAAATTGAATACTTTTATTAATACTTTTATAATTGAATTTCTTTCTTGCCAAGTTTGTATGCCTTTTACAATTAAAACGCACTATTTCATAAACGTGGGTTTGCTTGGAAAACTCAGAATTAAAATGTTTAATATTTTTTGGAAGTTTTAATAGTTGTTTCCCAAATTTGATATTTTTTACTTTATAAGTTTTGATTCCATACCGTTTTATCTGCTCTAATGGCAAAGTTGTAACTTCGCACAATCATGGAGCTGTATATATCAAATTTTTGATATTACCACTGGCATTTTTAAAAAAGCTTTTATTTATTCATTTCTTGTGCAAGCATTTCACTATGGTGAAAAAATGTACATAGTTTGAGAATTCTGCTCGAAAGCTAACGTAGTTAATATATTAAAATTGACAAAATAGCTTATTGTTATTTAATAATAGAAAAACACTTACATAATCATCATATTTGTTTGCAATGAGAGGAGATCCTTCAGCAATTATGGCACAGATGCCAAATAAAATAACCTGCAATTTTAATTATCAGAATTATGTCACATATTAGGTTTACGCTGTCCTTGTATAGGGCGGCATGAATGAGAGTCTTACACTTGTTTGGACAGAATTTGATATAAATTATTAATTTTTTTTTTTTACTTCAGCTATTCAGCCATTTTGCATCGCGCGCTCGCTCAGCCCAAAATTTTAGATTGCGATGACGACTAATGTTCGTTTAATTGGATATCCAGGGGGCACGGAGAACAATCTCGGACGAGAACAACTTCATTCCCCTTTTCTAATATGGAAGTTAGTTTAATAACTTTTGTTTTTGCATTGGCTAAAAATTAATTTAAAAATTTTTAATTATATGACATATTAATAATTTATTTCAAAACGAAGCTATGTCAATGAAGTTGCTAAAATCTTGAAGAAATGAAATAAAAACTATGTATTATGCTTGAAAATCAGTTTAAGCTGATGATGAGTAACTTTAATAAATCAGCACCAGTTAATATATAAATAAATTACTGAGTTTATGCTAGGCAGTTCTTACAAAAAAGAAGAATTAAAAACTCTAGCTGGAATTACACCCTTTATAAACTAAGATCTATCGGGGTCCACGTTGAAAATAAATTGTTTAAAGTTACAATAAGTCTTACCTCTATATTCATGATGACAGAGAAGTTAAATTTAAAACTGAAACTACCCATCTCAATACATTGTCTTATATATTTGCCACACACACTCCCACTTCTGCAATTATATTGTGCAAGATTCTCTCTTCTCCGTGACCCATCCTTTTTTCTAGATCCTTTCTTCTGTGACATCCAATTTTATTTGAACAAACTCGAGTAGTTTGCCAAATCGTTTCTTTAGTTTAATGTAATTATGGTTTAATAATTTCAAAATAAACCTTCAGATCTTGCCCAATTCCCAGCTATTTCTTTCTACCATTCATAATAGTGAAATAATAAAATTAGCAGATAATTTAACTCCAATTTGATTTTGTATTGGATCAGTCTTACTTTTTATTTTTTTTTTGCCTTAATCCATATATACAATTAGTTAACCAACAAATTTTGGAATGCGGAAAATATTTGAAGGGCTTAAATTTATCTAAAATGTTTGATGAATCTGCAGCAATTTCATTTTTAAGTCAATTCTTTCTCACTCTTTTAGTATCATTCATGTTTAAAATACCAGAGGCGATTGTTTATACTATAGTATGTATAAAAACATTAATTTATGACATAAATTGCAATAAAAATAATATTGTCAACATCATTTATATTTCGTAAAAAAACTGGTCGAACTGCGTCACTTTTGTTAGCTATCTTCTTTTGTTTATTACTTTCTCTTACTCATACTAAGAGGAAGTATTGCTATTGTGCCAGACCATAATTGAACATGTAATAGAGCACACAAATTCTGTATTTACAAGATAGCCCCTGAAGAAGACAAACAATGTTTGTCGAAACGTCGGGCCATTAATAAAAAACACTTTAAAAAAAATTTTTTTAGTGTTTTTCTTATGATACCCCCGGCCGATCAGCCAACTAAGAGATACATCAGACCATCGAAGTTGAGTATTGGGGTCCTGTGAATACGATAAAAATGTTTTTAGCGAATGGTCTGTATAAGTGTGTTAACAGAATATCTCAAAAACGAAAAAAGCTGGAAACTCAAACTTGGTATTCCGTTGAGGCACTACCATCGCATCAGATACGAAGATTTCAAGCATAATCCATCAACCGGAAGTGCGAATTTACTGAATAGCATTTCGTAATTTTCGGCTCCAACGATTTTCTTTAAACTTCCAATATTATCTGCACACATAAATGCTTATCACTTTTATTTGAAACATTTTCCCGGCAAAATTGAGCTTTTGAGGGTACTGGGGCAACAAGTAGGGTTATGATTTCCTTAAAAGTTCCACTTCAGTATAATATATGGTTATCATCTACACAAACTCCAAATTTGAAGAAAATCGGTTAAACGGAAGTGCGATTTTATAGAATAGGTTTTTGAAATTTTCTCGAAAAGAACCAAAACGATTTGCTCAAAATTTGATAAAAACTCCAACAACTTTATGCTAACTTCTCAGATAAAAACGTATAGTTTATTTGAAACATTTTTCCAAAAAAAAATTTAGATAGTTGTGCGGAATTTTCAAATTTTTTATCTCAGTGTTTTTAGAGCGCTCTACTTTCCATCACATTCATTACTTCTCTAGCTGGCAAGACTAGTCGTTGGTACTTACCCACCTCTATATTTATGTTAAAACAATATGTAAACTTTGAGTTCAATGAAAATTTTCATTTTATAAATAATTGTATCAAAGAGTAAGAGAAAGTCGTGTGAGTGTATTATACCAGATTTTTTTTATACCAATGATTCTTGGTTTTTATAATCATTTTTCATTTTCCCGATATTTTGTTGTTTATAATTTAACGAGATATTAGTTACTCTTGCTTTAATCTAAACGATATACTAAGAAAGAGTTAGGAATGGACAAGTACAGTTGATTACTCAATATTATTTTTATTCAGCTGTTTTATAATGATTGAAGAAATTAGGACTACCGTAAATAAAATTTTCAAGCAATAATGATTCAGAAAGAAAATGTTTTAATTAAAGACCACCAGTTTTATGAATTCTAACAAATCACTTTTATGAATATCGAGTTTGATGAGTGTACATTGTAATCTTAAAAAATCCAAGTGCGCTGGTAGTCATTTCTTAAATCTAAAGATAATAAAATTAAACTTGATCCATTTGATACTGTTCTAAATGTATAAATAAAACAAAGAAGTAAAAATAGTTTCTTTGTTGCTAAAAGCATAATTTTTAAACGCACATAAGTATTTTTATGTTGCACTTAGCTAACAAGTTAAATTAGTTAGGCAAGATCCGATATATAGAATATAAAGGAAGAAATATGTAAGCAAAATCATGGTGAATTGAAAATATAAAGCACTTCCGTACAATTAAGTTCCTGCACAAACCGAAGATGCTGCCAGATATAAAGTCGCGGTGCTGTTAGCGTAACTAAAAGCTCTGTGACATTATATATAACAATCAGACTGTAAACAAAAAAAATAATAATAAATTTAGAAATGATAGTTTTCAGTTTTGATTACTTATGTAAGTTTCATTGTTCTTCATTTAATTGAAGTAAATAGGAATAGAATTCATTTACATCATGTCTTCTATTTAATATTCAGCCCATTTGTCGATATTCAATCTTTCTCGTCGATCATTTAATGAATAAAATCACAATATTTGTTTCTTCATTTTAAAGAGTGGAAAATGTTTCACCCGAATACTGTCTTCTCCTTTATAATTTTCATATTTTAGAACAAACATTTTTCAAGTAGTCTTTAACTTGAAATCGTTCAATGATGCTTAAGAAATACTGGATACTTAAGTATCTCCATCGTGGCATGCATATTGATATTGTTCCACCGGTTTCGTATTTTTATCCATCGTCAGAGCAAATCCACCCATTTCGAGTAGAGAGTTCACTTCAAGTTAATGTTTCTGTTCAGTTAATGTGAACTATCTACACGAACTTGGTGAATTTGCTCTCACGATGGATGAAAATCTGAAACCGATCAGAAACAATATCAATATGCATGCTACGGCAGATAAAATACCAGATGTTATCCAGCATTGCGGACCCATCCACATTTTTAATAACTGGAAAAGTTTAAAACTTAAAAAATTTAAGCTAATAGTTGATGCATGACCATTCATATTTTGATGGTAGCCATCATGTACACGTACTCTACATAAATTTTATACATATTTAAATTAGTTTCTTTTAATATAATATTTATAACTAAATGGTGCTGTCAACAGTGTAACAATCCTATCTAAAAATACTCTTCGATGATTTCATATTTTGGACACATATTATTATATGCTCAAATTTAACTCGCAAAAGTTACACACAGAAGCATTCTCGTATAGGCTTTGTTTAAATATTCCTTACAGATCCCATGATTACTTCTTACTCTACACATAGCAGGACGCAATTGGTTGTTTGTTGCTAGAATCTCTGAACCAAGGTTTCCATCGCATTTTTGTGTTCGGAGATTATAATATTTGCCTTTATGGCTAGTCACATTGTAATTATAACACAATTTGCTACTCTTGTCCTACTGGACTTCAAAGATAAGGAAGAAATTTTGCTTAAGTTATGGAATTTCCATAGTAGGAAGGGCTTCCAGCTAAACACTGGCATAATATGAAGACAATCCAAGACTTGTATGCCAACTGTTGGTATCATATGTTAAAAACAAAATAAATTATCTACGGCCAAGAGTGAAATTTGACTTTTACTCATTGGGCGCCAGCCAACTCAAATCTTTAAACGATTATTTGAGATCTGGCATTATAGCAGATAAATCGATCTTGATGTAATTGTAACACAATTTGCTATTTTTATTCTACTTGACTTCAAAGATAAGGAAAAAATTATGCTTAAGATATGGAATTTCCACAGTAGCAAGTTCTTCCAGCTAAACAGTGGCAATATATGAAGACAATCGTAAACTTGCTTAATATTATTGTAAAATATAAAAAACAAGTATTACCTAATCATGAAAAAAGAATATGCCAGAACTTTAGTTATAATAGTAAGGAAGGAACAGGAAGAGGCACAATGCAAGTTTTTGGTTGGATATAAGCACTTTATTAACAATAATTAAAATAAAAAATAGAAGTAACAAAATCTGATAAAAATTAATATATAAACATAACATATTTCGAATAAAATTTAACTAGGTGCAGTAAGTATTTTTTATTTTATATAATACTTATAAAATACTACAATTTAAATTTCAACAACTAGATTACGACGGTTACAAACCGTTGTTTCTATCTGGAAATAAGAAACTTCTTGCGATAAAACAATAACTAAACTCCAGGCAGCCATAAAACTGTTAGAAACTGAATAAAAATTCTAATTCAATATAAGAAATCAACAATAAAATTTACAGCGACTGAAAAATTATATCAAATAATTGTCGTAACACAAATAATAATACTGTGGGATTAAACAATACAACTGGCTGACTGACTGTAAGACTGAGGCTGCGATTTTTTTAGTAGATGAGAATCTGAGCTAAGCTAAGATTAGATGTAGATACGAACTATCTTTTTCAGTCTTTTTTCCATCAATACAAATTATTATTACTTGCAGCATTAAGAATTACTAAAGTGCAGAAGCAAATTTAATTAAAAACAATCATTTCAATTAAAGGCACTATAGCATTTTATTTCAGGATATTTTTTTGGTTTTATATTTTTGAAAATCATACTCTTGTCATAATATAATGAGAGAAGAGACCCTCTTTCAGAAGATCCTAACCAAAATTCTATAGAAAATACTATTGAAAATTAACAAAAAAATAGAAGAACATTGTAGAAAAATAAAATACTGTAATAAGTAAACAAAGAAAAGTATGAATTACTTTCTTTAGATAAAACGCTTAGGAACGCAATTTCCATGAAAAATATTTCACTATAAAAGATTATATTTTATCCTGGGAAATACTGTCAACTGCTGCTGAGACGTTGACCATTGTATGAACATGTTGTTCAAATCAGCGAATGGAGAATAAAACGCCAGTACAATAAAAATGAAAAGATTAAAATAACTTACAGTGTATGATACTGATCTAAATCTGAAATAGAATACTCATATTTTTGATTAAGTAGATTTTGTCAAATACGAGAAATTAAAGTTTGGAGAGAAACTTTATAAGATTTCATTATAACCTGAGCCTATGCTTCCTTATTTCTTTAGAATTCAAAAAAGTCCCCGCCAAACGACCAAGGCACCTCGGCTGAAAATCACGGAAATATACTTAATATTGTCAATTAACCATTGGAGTAAATCTTTGGCTGAGAAGTTCCTCCGTGTTCATAGTCATTTGTTTGAATAAGCTACTTTATACTGAATTATCATTTTTTCCGACACCACACAAAAGAAGTATATTAATGATTATACTAATCTGAGTATTTTTAAATTATAAACTCTTTCAATAATTATAATCTAATGTAAGGATCTGACATTTAATGTTGAAGAGAAAGAAATTAAATTGGAAATGCATATGTAGACAAGCCTTAAGGCAGTTATGGCCATAAATTGCTTTCAACTGAGTAACTGCATATAATTCTCCATAACCAGCAACCAAAAATAATCAATGCATATTATTATTAATTATTTTTGATAAAGTAGTTTTGTCGTAACTACCTGGTCTTAATTATAGCTTCAGATATTTTTACAATTAACTATTCTACAAGACTAGCCCTGTGTTCGGCCAGCGATTTAAGCACGTTTATACTTTTTTCACAATCCAAATTCTAAATTGAAAAGAGAAAAATAAACCAGAGTCGTACAATCATTGCAAAGAATTCAACAATCTACGTTTTTATCCGACATAGCATCATGCTTCGTTTTCTTGGTTCTGACCAGTTTCGGATTGTCATCAATCGTCAAGTTAAAGTTGAAGTCAACGTATAACATAGCCGATGGATGAGTATTTGAAACCGGCCAGAGAACCAACAAAATGAAGCATGCTATGACGGAAAAATCGTTGCTTTTTTTACAGCACTGCGGACCCAACAACATTCAACAATTACTATAAGACAGATCCTTACTTCACTGAAATTGCATATGGAGCTTGGAAGTAAGATATTAAATATTAACGGCTCTTGTGTCTGTGCAATGTAAGAAATAAAGTTAATGACAAAACTATTTTGATATGCTACTAGATGCTAAAACTTTTATGAAGGTACGCGTATAGCAATTGCAATTCCTTGTCCACCTCCAATGCAAAGTGCAGCTATACCTTTAGTCTTACCCATTCTGCGCAGGCCATGTAAAAGGGTTACCAAAACTCGAGCACCTGTGCCAACAATGTCAGTGTTAACAATATCAAATTTTAAAAGAAGAAAAAGAACATTACAGTATGAAATAATAATACCTTACAAACAGGGAGATAGGATCAAGCATATGAATAAATATTAACGAAGTTCCAAATCAAATCTGATTTCTTACATGAATGTAAAATTTTTTGTAGGGATTAAACTAGGAAACAAACACTAATTGGCCGCTTTTAAGAGTTTGTAAAGCAATTACATTTCTCTTATTAACTCTTCTTATTACCAAAATAATTGTAATTGGACTATGCGCAAAGCTTATTTTTTAAACAATAATAACTATAATATAAAATAAATACTGAAACTAACCAGAAGCACCAATAGGATGTCCTAGGGCTATAGCTCCACCACTCACGTTAACTTTATCTTCATTTAAATTCAACTCTCTAATGACTGCCAAAGATTGGGCAGCGAAAGCCTCATTTAATTCAAAAAGATCAACATCTTCTTTTGCCCATCCAATTTTCTCAAGCTGTAATGATTGAAGTACTATTCAGGAAACAATCTAGATCATGATCCTCTAGAATATTTGAACAAATTTATTTTTAGTTCATGTCAAGCATTGCGATTATCACAAATTTCTTAAGTTGGGTTTTCGTCGGGAATACATTTTTTGAGTGTGCGGGCAGAAAAAATAAATGAAAGCTTATACTATTTAGGTATCACTATGAGAAGGTCTTGGCTAAATCTATCTACATTTTTCTTTGTCAATGTAATTCTTTCAGTTTCAGCGATTTTCATCGATTTTTTTAATCACTTTATTTGAAATATTTATAAGATACACAAAATAAATCTAAATAAAATTAAACAACGATTAAACTAACATTTTAAAATTCATTCATTCGTTTAAAACTGAACGATTTTTTGTATTTGATGAAAACTTTTGAATGGAAGTGCGTTTTTTCTGTACAGTTTTTCCAGTTTTTGCGATTTTCTCCATAATAACGACAGATTTCATTAAATTTGATTAACTATGAATACAGTGAACTATCACTTTTGGATGGGTTCGCAATGCTATAATATCTGTGATTTTATCCGTCGTAGCATGCTTCATTTTGTTGGTTCTGACAGGTTTCAGGTTTTCATCCGTCGTCAGAATAATGTTTGCAATTACTTCCTGTAGAGAGATTACTTAAAGCTAATAAACATATATAGTATAAGTCATCTCTCTACCCGAATGATTGCAAACCTTACTCTGACGACGGATGAAAATCCGAAACCGGTCAGAACCAACAAAATGAAGCATGCTGTGACGGATAAAATCATGGAAACTGTCACTTTTGTTGGAACTATTTTCAGAGAAAGTTTATTTAAAGAAGTTTTGCGGGAGGAGGAGGTTATGCATTCTGCCAGTAATTTTATTAAGTCTAGATTCTCCTACCGAAACATTTTATTATATTTAGTAAAAATAACAAATTTGAAGAAAATTTGCCATTTATAATTCTGTAAACTGCAGTAAGAGAAAAATTAATCAATATGGAAAATTAATGATGAATTCTTACATTATAGAACGAGGCATTTTCATCCTGAAATGAATTAAGTTTTCTAAGTAATCAAATATAAGTAACGTACTAATGAATTAATAGCAGGAATTGGTCCTAACCCCATCAATTCTGGATCTACACCGGCTTGGCTCCAACCAACTATCTCACCTAGAGTCGTCAACCCTCTAGATTTAGCTTCCTTAGCGGTTGTGAGTATCAGTACAGCTGCTCCATCATTTATTCCACTAGAATTACCAGCCGTTACAGTTCCATCCTGTCATTCATTCCACATTATATTGAAATAACATTGAAACTAAATGTAATAATATGTAAATAAATCAATGAATAAATATGTACTTTTTCGAAGGCAGGCTTAAGCTTTGACAATACTTCAACCGTAGTACCAGGTTTAGGGAATTCATCATGATATAAAGAAGAGGGTCCTTTCCTTGAATCAATTGTAACTGGAACTGTTTCTTCTTGAAAATGTCCAGCCAACTTGGCTAACTCAGCTTTTTGTTGAGATTTTGCTGCGAATGTATCCTGGTCGACGCGACTTATATTTTTCTCTCGGGCTACATTTTCAGCTGCAGAAAACAATAATATAAATGACTAGAAAGCAGTCATCATTTTTAATTTCACAAATCAAAGACCAGACGAATAAAGGACGCAGATCTTCCACATGGAAAACCATGGCAGAGTCTAAGCACTCCTCATCCCAGGAAACTCTGCAGCTCACTGTCCG
Source organism: Triatoma infestans (assembly GCA_011037195.1). Taxonomy (NCBI): domain Eukaryota; kingdom Metazoa; phylum Arthropoda; class Insecta; order Hemiptera; family Reduviidae; genus Triatoma; species Triatoma infestans. The sequence goes on along the minus strand of JAAEAF010002493.1, from coordinate 7,064 downwards.
GTGGACAGCGTAGTTTGTAACAAGAACGCTTCCCGGAGGCAGGCAGTGCTCTGACCATAGATGCTAAGGCGCCTTAAAAAATGAAAAAGAAAAAAGAATAATAAGTTTACCAGTCTTTCCCATGTGAATATTATGAAACGCATCAGTAAGCCCATCAGAGATGAGGGTATCTTTTAATGTGGCGTCACCCATTTTGTTAGGAGACCTCATGTAAACACAATGAGGCGCGCGGGACATACATTCTTGTCCACCACACATAACTACTTTTGAATCACCTGCAATTATACTCTGATAACCCAATACAACGGATCTGCAACAAACATTCATTTCAGGGTTATCTATTTTTATTAAATAATATCATATTTATAAGATTCATTGCTTACTTTAATCCAGAACCACACACATCATTAACAGTAAATGCAGGAACCGAAAAAGGAATACTGGCTTTCATTGCCGCCTGCCTTGCTGGGTTCTGACCTTCCCCAGCCATCAGAGCCTTGAATTAGTGTAAGGAAAGTTTTAATCTAAATAGTCACAAGTTGGGAAAGTAAGTGCGTTTTGAAACTATAAGGCAAATTGTGATTCAGTAACTCATTGTTACATAATTATTACATTAATTTTTGGTAACATAATCGTCTCTGCTTAATAAACACTGTTTTAATTTCACTTACTACATAAATGATTCACTTACTTGGCCCATTATCACTTCGCTCACTTCTTCTGGATCTAAACTTGCTTTCTTCAAAACTTCCTTGATTACAATACTTCCCAAATCACTTGCCTTCAAGGAAGAAAGTGACCCACATAAAGATCCTGAAGATTTAAATCTACTTTACTATTGTAATCTTGTATTAATTAATTTGAATAAAGATTTTAAAATATGTTTACCAATAGGTGTCCTTAGTGCTCCAACTATCACCACGGTGCTGTTGTCCATTATAAATATAAAAAATCTTGAAAAAAACTATAAGTATGTAGGTTAAGTAACTACTTAAATACTGCTCAAATAACTTCTCTTCCTGAAGTATCAGTAGTCTAGAATGATATGTCGTTCCCAGCAACATTGTACAACTTTCTCCCTCAACAAATATGGCTGCCACGCAATGCCTTCTTAACCAATATATAGGGAAGGGTATTATTATATCATGGAAATAAATTGAAACTTTTTTAATTAAAAACAATAAAATTAATAAAATTTTCACCATTATAACATTTCCAATCAAATTATATATCTAATTTCAGTTTAGAGAGTAAGGTCTATTCACTCCCCGTAACCTTTCCAGTCCAGTAGTGTTGTGCTATGGTGTTGTGCAAAAATGGCTGAAAAGCAGGAGTTGAACCAGTCCTCAACTAACAATTCAGGTAATTGTGCTGAATATACTCTATCAACTCAATGGATAATCATTTGGAAATGTTTGCGTTGCTTTTAGTAGCATATATAAATTTAATCTTTTCAATTCAGTAGTAGCCGGACCACATAACCATCTGCCCTCCTAGTCGAGACTAAAAAATCAATCATAACATTTGGTTATTGTTTATAAGAATGCAAGTCTCTCGCTTTATTGCAGTTTAAGAATCTTCATCAGAGAATTATAATAATTACGTTGAAAATGGCAAATTCTCTGTTTCACTCGTCAGATTTCTTAATAATTCCTTCAGCAGGGTTTTCTACGTCCTTGACCTTAGTATTTTTCTGAGAAAACTAATTCTTATAATTTTTATTTAAATGTTTGTTTCAGAAAATTTATGAACTAAGTAAGCAAAGTATTTTTTGGTTAGGAAAATACTTAGAATATTTTTAGTAATTGGTCCAAAAAGCTTCATATTTCATAACTTTCAACACAGGCTATTCTGAAATTCTTTTACACATTCGTTTAATTCCAATTTAATGTTTAATATAATTTAAATTTGTTTCTTTAAGAAACTGTTTCAATGCTGTAATTGATACAAAAATTTACATGAAATTAGCTAAAAGTAAACGAGATATTTCATGTTTAAAGTGAGATAATCTGACTGAAGTAGAATCGTTTTGAAATATCCCATTAAAATTAGGCTGAAGTATATCTTTAAAAATAAGTGAAGTAATCTAAATTAAAAGCTTTAATGAAATTAATTAACTGTTATTAATGGTCTTCATAGTTCATCTTTTTTGCCCATTCCAGAACTAACAAATAGAACAAAACAGAAATTAATTTAATTTTCTGACACTGCTTTTCTTCTTCCCATATTTTTCGGGGATGAACAAATCGTTTTGCTTATAACTTAAGATTTCATATATGTGCTTTGTATAAGTTCAGTAGTTTTAGTAATTACCAGATACTGGTAAAGTATCTGTTTAGTTAATATAATTAAATAAATAAGTAATGATCATTTACTTAAACCACATTTCTTAAACACATTTACAGATAACTACATTTGTTGAAGTCTCAGAATATATTGTTGGATATTTTGAAATTAGATCAGTAACTTTTTACCATTGCTGTGTGCTCTGTTTTATTTATTTTGTATGTGGTCACTTATGAGACCTTTGTACAGCATGCATTCCCATGATTAAAATTTAAGGTTTTGATTATTTTTTGCTAAAGCAGTGCATGGTACTTCAATTATATATAATATTTTCCACAAAATCCTTGACATCATTTTTTTTTATAGTTTTAAATAAATTTTCTTGAAAAGTTCCCATTATTTTAAATTTGTTTTTTAATCAGTTATTTATTGCTTGTCTTTTAATAATTAATATATTATGCAACATTAATAGCGTACTACTTATTTAAGTGCATTGATCCTTTGTTTTCTTTTACTTCAAATTTTATCAAATTAATTTTGTTATCAATATTTCAAATTTCTCTTTTTTTTTTAATTAATAATTTATAGAAATTTATATAAATATTTTATTTAATTGAGAAATGGCCATAATATTTGAATGATGGGCGGAGCACTTACGGTTATGACTGCTAGTAGCGCGCGCTCTCCCTACCTACCCAAGTAATGCTATTAAGAGGTTGAAGAGAGAATCCCTCTGACTCTAGTTTCGGGAGAGTATGTATAGTGTCTGTCTAATCTCGGGAGTGTTGTGAACCTGTCTGCTTGAGCTGTCTACTGCTTCTTACCGCTATTTGGTTGGTTACTACTACATTGCACTTAGAGGATACCTGCCTGATTATATTTTTTATTATTAATATATATTATATAAATATATATATAAATAAAAGAAAAAAAAAAATTGATTAAAATAAAATGGTGGTATCACAATGTATTGATGATTTAGGTAAGTTTCTTTTAGCAATAATATTTAAAAATAATATGAATCATTGGTAAGAATGGTTGTGAATTTTTTTTTATGGGAAAACATGTGATCTAATTTACTTCCGGTATAATATATTGTCCAGACTTCGGTCCTAGAAACGATGTGTGGAGTGCAAGGCTCGTTTGCCCCGTCAGCAGAGCAGAAACTTAGTATATAATTAAATAGATTACCGACATTCTCCTCTTTGAGGGTTGTGGAAGGGAGAGAACGTGGGGGCAAATGGCCTTTTTAGCTGGCACCTGCATTTAACATATGAACCTTTCAGTATATAAAAGAATGCAGAATATTTTAGTGAAAATTATGAACAGTATTTATTTAAATAGTGTTATAATTTTATATGATGATAAGTTGTTGATTCAATTTTATTTCCTATTATGGGATATATATATATTAATCTGGTGGCGGGTCGCCTAGCAGCAACACATTATTTGTCCAGTATTATGACATACGTAGATGACTTTTTGTTTGGCACATTGTTTAGTTATTAAAATTCACTTGTTGGAATGTGGCCAGATATACTTTTCCGCAGTAGATTTATGAAACTTCATTTATTTATTTATTTCACACACCTAATGTTTTTATTACGCTTTAGTGTTTTAATAATGACTAACGAAACATAAAAAAAAAAATTTGTTAATTTAAAATTTAGGACAATGCTTTATATTTAAGTAGATACTTAACTAAATAAAGTGTTAATGCTCATCTTAATATGAACCCAATACGATTGGAGATATATTTATTTCGGCAGATTTTTTGGGACGGTAAAGGTTTTATTTTGATTTAAGCCTTATTTGAACTGCTTACGCTCACCCCTCTTTTCAGACGTTTCAAGTCAAAGTACCGATCTTACACTTTGGAGGGAGATAGTTTTAAACATTTTTTAAAAATCTAATTTACTATTAAATTATAATTTACTGTTATGAATAACATTAAATTACTTCTATAAATCGGTATTAAGTATTAAAATTTTGCATCGAAATCTCAATGGTGGTTGTTTATTGTGATTCATAAATTGTTTTATTTTATTTAGAAATTCAGTTATTTCCTCTTGGTCAGAGTACCAGTCATACATCCTGCATCCGTTTCTTTAAAATTTGATAAATGTCAGATTTAAATAGTGTTGTTTAAAATATATATAATATTTTAAAACATTTAAGTGTCTTTGTAAAGTAAGCATGGTACAGTCTTATTTGGCAATATTTTGGAAAGAAATGTTACTAATGACTCTCATATGCCTTTCACATTTGTTGCAATTAAATAGTACATTGCAAAGGATGATATGATATTGGGTCCAGGTTTATTGCGTTCAATAAAACTATATTAGGCCAGTGAAAGATAAACATTAACATATAAACTGTCTGTTGGTTTACATAAAATATAAATTATTGCCCTAAATGTTAAATTCTCAATTTCATATTTTTTTTTAAACAAAACTATTGAAGCTATATTTTTTATTTAGCCGGATTTTTAGGGCGATATAAGTTTTATTCCGATTTAAGCCCTATTTGAACCGTTTAGGCTAACTGATGTAAATTTAAAACCAGTAAAAGACTATTTTTTCAGGCGGGTGTGAGGTCCAAATAGTTTTTCGTATCTTTCATAAAATTATACCTTACATAGGTTTATTATGTAACTACTTTATTACTTTCTCTTACTCCTAGTGAGAGAAAGTATTGTAATCGTGTCAAATTTTCGATATCGAGTTTTCCCCGGAAATATCCGTTTTGAGGTCCCCTGAATCCAAAAAAATGGTTTTTAGAAAATAGTGTGTGTGTGTGTGTGAGAGAGAGAGAAAAGCATAGCTCAAAAACGAAATATCGTAGAAAGTTCAAACTTGATATATTAGGTATTATCATGGGATCCGGCAATGGGTCATCTGTCAAAATTCCTCAAACGGAAGGTCCACTTGATTAGTTTATATCAAGTACACTTACAAAGAACTAAAACTTTTATTTGAAACATTTCTTCTGATAATACCATTTAAGGGGGCTGGCTATTGTGGGAGGGGAGGGGCTATGGTTTTCTCTAAAGTGCTATCGTAGTTGATTATACAATTCTACTATCCAAACAAAATTAATTAGAAATAAATAAATGGCCAAAATTCCGAGTTTCGAGAAAATTAGTAAACCGAAAGTGCGCTTTTACTGAACAGTTTTTCAGTTTTCGACGAATTTCATTAAATGTGTTACACTTACTCTAAAATTTGTCAATTTCAATTTTGAAAACTGGTGTAAGAGAAAGTTGTGTGAGTGTTTCACACTAATTTTGTTTTTTTGTTATGAAGGCAGTTTTAGGCTTGAATTGCAAGTATTAAAAAAATAATGCGTATTTAATTAATCTTTTACAGCGTAACTGATATTATTTTTTTCATTAAAGAAAACATTTCTTTTAGGAGAAAAACGAAAGTTTGACTTTTTAGTTCGGTATAAATATCAGGAAAAAAGAAAACAAATTGTAAACTACAATTAGAATGAAATTTTATATTTTTACTCTCTCCATCTGCTGTTAGAGGGAATTATTGTAATCGTGTCAAATTTTCGAAGTGGAGTTTTCACCGGAAATGAGTGTTTTGAAGTTTACTTCAGAAAAGTGGCTTTTAACCATTGGTCTGCCTGTCTAACAGTAAGTGTACGTATGTGTGGGGACAGCATATGTCAAAATCGAAAAATCACAGAATGTTCAAAATTAATATTTTGTTAAAATGCTACCAGGAGACCTGAAAATAAGCTTTTTGTAAAAATCGTAAACCGGCACTTTACTGAATGTTTAATTCGTTTTTTTACTATTTTCTCGAAAATGGCTCCAACGATTGTTTTTAAACTTCATATATCAACTACATATACAAAGGCTACAACTTCGATTTGAATCATTTCTCCGAAAAAATTCATTTAAGGGCATTTTTAAGGATGACGTTTTCTTCAGAAGTGCTATCTCAGTTTATTACACAATTCTATCATCTAAATAATATTAATTAGAATTAAATATGTTGTTGGAATTCCGAGTTTGAAGAAAATCGGATAAGTACGTTTTTACTGAAAAGTATTTTTCAATACAATGATATGCGCTGCTAAAAGTCAGCAACATCTCTAGTCGGTCTAATTTGAAATATCTTAATTAGTATTGATTTTATGAGGGTGAATGAATAGAATAAACTGAAGTTAGAATATTGAATTTGTTCATCTTTGCAAGAAAACGTGATTGATAATGCGATAAATAGAGAAAATTAATTATTGAGAAATGTAGGGAGCCATAGTTGGTAGCGAACGTTGCTGACGAAGGTCAGCAATCGCATGACTAAAAGGCGATATCTAAATAGGTGATTATCATACGTCCCTCCAATAAAAATCTCCATGTAATATACCGTGGGTCCTTCGTGGACTGTTGTGAAAAGGTTTTTTTTAATTGCGTATTTAAAGCTCTGAAGTTAATAACAAGTTTGAATTAAATTAGTGAATCACAGTTGAGTGGGATACTTTTCATTTAATTGTAGCAACTCACCGTCAAAGGATATCAACATTACTGGTGTGAGATGGATAAACAGAAGTCTTGAGTCCCTTTTTGGAAACACTATGTTGACAACTTATAGTTATCAACATATATTTATATTTCATTAAGGAATCAGATTCGGGCTCTTCAATCGTTTGACTTAAATATATATGAAATTTATCCAATTCTAGTTATATAAATTTATTAATTTAATTGAAATAACTCTAGTTATTTATACTGAACTAATCTTTTCAACATTCATTTTCCAAAA